>JAMZAV010011791.1:0-18805 GCA_024449915.1 Sweltsa coloradensis
ACCAAATGCACTCTAAAACCGATTCCGCTTTGTCACCTTTTCCACGACTGTAATGCACACGCAAATCGCCCCCCATGATTAGTCCTGATCCGCCACTGGCCAAAGCGCTGCCCTTGCAGGCGTACCGTAAGGTGGCGCTGACGATACCAGATGCGGTGGCAAATGTTGGAACCACAGGACGAAACATTCGTGCCGCCGCGCGCAAGATTTCTCGGCTCGCTCCCAGGACCCACACGGCACACGCACTTATAAACACTGAAACAGTGGCGTAACTTGCATTTGCTTTTAAGGGGGGCGAACATTTTTGTATCCTCCTAAGATTAATGGGTCAGCACAACTAGTGAAAGGAGTTTGTGGGTACTGTCAGTGGTGTCATCCAAAAATAATTTGTCAGTATACGCTCTTTCCCGGGTAAAGTGGGCGGGGGTCCGAGGCGCACAGCCCAGAAAAGCTTTCGATTCTAAGAGTGCCCATTTATTTTGTCGAGTTTTTTTGACAAAAGCATTAGAAAAGATGTATGCAAAAATTGAAAATAAGAAAAATATATTAATATTTCTATAATATCTCAATAAATACCCTTGTCAAATAAAAACTGTGCCCACCCCTCTCGCACCCCTCTGACCAAATTTGGGAGGAGGGCGGGCGGGCGCCCTCTCTCCCCCCAGTTGTTACGCCACTGGGCGCGACAATAGTAAATATCACTTTAACATGTGGTCGCTCGCGCCGCACTTCGCTTGTCATCATAAATTACCTTAACAACGTCGTGGATGAGCGACATCCTGAAATTCCAATCGAGTTTGATTTCTGCGTTCTCGAGGACGTCCTTAAGACTGCCTTTCGGGCAATACTCCGTGAGGATGAGGACGAACGAGGACTCGATACATGCGCCCACGAAGCGCACAGTGTTTTCGTGAGTCACATCGCGTACCTGCAAGCACGGTAATCACGTTCATACATACCACGTTTGGGACTTGATAAGACGTGGAAGATAGTCAGTATATTATCGCAATAATGCAAACAAAAAAAACGCATTTTCGTAACAAAAACACCTGCAAATGCTCATGATATTTCGTTACAAGTACCTAAGTGTCCATGCTGGAATAGTAAGGAAGTATTAGCGGGTATAGCCGAGTCATAAGTCAAGCTCTATTGAATTACAATATTGTTTATTATTTCGCTTGGTGTTACATTTGGGAAAACTGATATGCATAAAAATGTCTTTAAATTAAATTCCGGTACTGAAAAATAGAGTGAGTATGACGGAGTGGAAAATGATAATTAATCATTGCCCGACAAGCATACATTTATTTTCTTCAGAATTCAGTAAGGTAAAGGTGATTTTTAAATGTATACCTTTTTTGCAAACAGAACATAAATAATAATACCACTTACTTGTTTAATTTCCCAAAGAAGCTTTTGGTTTATGTCTAATTTTTTCTTGGTGGCTATTTTTTTGATTGCAACTCGTGAATTCTGAAAAAAATAAATGGAAACTATTAGGTGTACGCTCTATCTGGACAAATTAGAAAAGATAAACATTTTTCTCAAAGATCAAGTCTTGTTCACCGCTTCTGGTTCAGTCCTACACTTTTCGTGTAATTCACTATTAATCTGAATTTTTTCTCAATCTACAACCGTTCAGAAAAAAAAGTACATTTACATTATAAAATTAAAAAATAAACAAAAAAGAAGTATCTAATACAATTCTTAAAAAATACACATTATAGATTAATAAAAAAACCAACAAGTTTCTACAAAATCAGGCAAAATATGTTTGTTTAAGATTAAAAAAGTGGGTTTTTTATTGCTAAACTGCCAAAATTTGTAACTACCCCTTCCGATGAATTCAAGGCCTTGCCATGTCTGCTTTTAAAGTGGCTTTAAACTCTTTTCTTTTTTCTAGGGAAAAACGAAATCGTTTTAGACGGTGGAGAGCCAGTGTTGAGTACCCGTAAACTTTGATTGGTTTTAAGTTGGGTAATTATAATTTTTTAAAAGTTTAAGGGCACTTTCAACTGCCCGGCCATAAGGGGGCGCCATTTTAAACCCCAATGATGGCTAGGAGGTAAAAAGGTAGGGGAAGAAAAGTATGTTAGGGGTCCCAAAAACACATGGCTCACTCACTGTCTAACAACAATTTTGGCTTGACCTACTTTTGTCGCCCCTTAATCCAAACTAAAACTAAAGGGGGGGACGTATGGGACCACCCTTTTTTTCATAATGGGAAACGACGAAAAAAGGGTTGACGCACCCCTGAAACCAAAAAAAACTATAAACCACTTTCTCTGTTCGCCTAACCCAAATTTTTTTTTTTTGGGTTTTTTTGGTTTAAAGGACGCGTCAACCGTTAGGTCATAAGGCACGACTCTGCCTGGGGGAGGGGGAGGAGGGGCCCTTCTGGTCAAACCGCCTGGGTAAGGGGGAGGAAGGAGGTTTCAAGGTGGGGGGAAGAAATAATGTGTGTGTTTAAGTGGTGATTAAAACATGGCTCCTCACCTCTAAAAAAACGACTTTGGGTTTCCCTGTATAATCTTTATACCTTTGTGGACAGACCCTTGTTGAAAAAATAGGCTTCCCCGGAAAAATGGCGGCCCATTTTTGCCCTTAAAAAAGTACTTCCCCAGCTAATGGGGGAAAAATTAAAACTTTCCCGGTTCGGGGTAAAGGCCCGGCATTTTCTGCGCCGGGGCGACAAAAAAAACCCCAAAAAAAAAAAAAAAACCCCCAAAACCAAGGGCCGGAAAAAAACGCCCCGGGGGCCCCCCCCCCCCCGACCCCCCCCGCGACGGTGACAATGACACAACGAACGATGACAGAAAATGACGACCACAAGTGGAAACCCCCTTCCTCCCCTTACCCATGGGGGGGTTCTGACCACGGGGCCACTCCCCCCCATCCCCTAGCTAGGGGCGTGCATTATGATCTAACGGTTGACGCGTCCTTAATAAATAAACCCCAAAAATAAAATATTTAGGCCTAGGCGAACAGAGAAAGGGTTTATAGTTTTTTGGTTTCAGGGTGGTAAACCGTTTTTCGTCGCCCATTATGAAAAGCTGATCCCATACGCCCCAAATTTAGTTTTATTTTGGATTAAGGTGGACAACCGCGGGTCAAAAATCACCCCTTAAAGGAAAATCCCATGCTGGTGCGGTAAAAATAGCCAGGGAAAGGCGCTCGTGGTCGTCATCGTCTTTGTCATCGTTCTTTTTTGTCCTGGTCGTCGTCTTAAAGGGTTTTTAGAGAATATGGGGGTCCCCGCAACGACTGCCAGAGCTCGCATTCTAGTTTCGGAAAGTAATATACTACCCTATTTACCAGCTGATGTTTGCGAGAAAAAATACGTGCATTGTTTCTTGTAGATCATCACCACCCCAAACGAAGTGTTAATAGTACCCTTTATAGCCACAATGGCCCAGCTATTTACGAAGACAGAAGAAAAAAAAAACAAAACAATAATAAAACTTTTTATTTGGTTCATCTGATTGCAAACTTTCACAGGCTGTGTTCTTTTTTTACAAAGGGGGTTTGTAAACATTTGCAATCTAAGTTCACATTTTTCCATTTTTATTTTTGCGGTTTAAAAATCGCAACATATTCTCATTTTGTTAGCGTTCTCTTACCTGGTTACGGATGGGGTTTTTTTAAAAATTTCAGCTCAATCTTTTTGGGCCGTTCGGCCGTATGACCCCGGACAGACAGACATTTAACATACTACATAATACTTTTTTTTTTTTTACATACATACATTGGAAATGCTCACCCCAAAGCCCGACGAGTAGAGCTAACAGAATCCTCATTCGCTTCGCTCCTCGTCAAATTATTGCCAAAAATATTTAATCTAATTGGATATTTGAGATGATTTTTTGTTAATTTGTCTCTTTATGTTTATTATGCTTTTTTAAATTTCTCACAATTTGTTGTCAGAGGTGGAAGTGCTTGGGGCATGGGCCTACTGCCCTTTTCTGCCAACCTTCCTGTCAAGTCCATGATTTAATTAAGGACCCCGCCTTTTTTAAATTACCAATAAGTCCAACCATAAGGGTCGGTTTTTGTTGGATCCATTGTGGTTGACTAAGGAAAGTAAATAATTAATACTTATAAAAAAAATAAAAAAAAATAAAAAAAACCAAAACAATTTTTAAAAAATTGATTTTATTTTTTTGGAAAAATTGAGATTATGGAATAGAAAGATAAACATTTAAAAGGGCGAATTTCAAACAAAATACTATAACATATTTTTTTTTCGATAAAAAAAACCGGTACATTATTAATATACTGTTCCCGCCGATGTTCTTGTTTAGAAATTAAAAATTTTCTAGGTTTTTTATATTTCGCGTATCATCTCTTTTTTTTCTCGTTGTATCTGATTCACCCTTTTTCCCCCTCTTTTCCCCTTTTCTTGACTAGTTTTTTTTGTCATCTCTTCTCTCGCGATTAGACCTCGCGAGTCATTTTGCCCGCTCCTTCCAGGGGAAGTTGTTCCTTGGCTGCTCCGAGAGCAAATCAATTTCGATTCTCAGTATTTTTCAGTGCAAGTGTACATGCACCTTTTCTTTCCCCGTTCTAAAGTTCCCCCACTTCCGTCCACACTAAAGCTCACAGTTCGCGCCATCCAGTTCAACTGCAGTCTTGGGTTGATGCCTTCCGGGGCACATTTTTACTTCTTTCTATTTCCTTCCAAGCTCGACTCTTTTTTTCTTTCCTATCTGTTACGTGGGGTGCTCACCAACTACGTCACCCGCTTACCCTGCTCTAAAATTCATTTCAACCCGACTAATCTTAGGGGTAATTTAGTTGCAAAAATTCTTAACGTCCAAAAATACCATTTTCTAAAGGCCCGGGCCCCCATCTTTTTTTGGTCCTCCGACCGAATTTATCAGTTTCAATCATCTTTTGGTAATCCTTCTCTTTTGCACTGTGCTTTGTTCATTCCGGTTTAGACGCCCATGTTCATTTCTCGTTATGATGTACGCTTAGGGTTTTCACATTCGCTCCTCTGGCTTTGAACCTTGTTCCCTCGTTTGTCCGTGAAAATCACGGGAATTCAAATTTAAAAATTGTATCGATCTGTTTTTCTTTTTTTGTTGTATGCTTTGATAATTCATTTTTATTATGCAAGCTATTTTCTCTCATAATCAGTCTTGTGAAAATTTTCTCGATCTCTTCTCGTCGCGCGCAACACACGCCACTTCTTTGTAGTGCACGCCCCCGTCTCCTGGCCATTACTATTTTCTCGTCCGTGTTTCGATTTATTACGTAATTTTTTTTCGCCAGTTATGACATCGGTCTTTGTCCCTTTTTTTTGATGTACGTCTAGTTAAAAGGGTAACATTTTTTAGTATTTCTGCTCGTTTTTTTCACTTTCTTGTAAAATTGTTTTTATTGTATTTTTTTGTTCACAATGGCTGAAAAAACTTCTTTTGGAACAGAAGAAGCCCTCGAAAATAGACGTGAACTCGTTTTTGCCCCCGTCCAGCAAACTTAAATGCTTTCGCTAATCTAAAACCTGAAGAGGTTGACTCGGTCAGCCCTGGGTTTGGGGAAATTTTTGTTACTTTGAAATCGAATTTTCAAGAAATTAAATTGGCCCAATCGCTGACTTAAATCCCCAAAAGTTACTGCGCCTGCTAAGCCCATTGAGGGGAAAAGGTAACGACTCTTTCAAAAACAGTGTTGTAGCGCTCAATCTTTTTTCTTGCCCCAAAAAAACTCGATAAAAGCCAGTCCATAACTGCAGCTGCAGCTGTGGTAAAACGACGATACCCAAAATCTTCAATCACGTTGCCTCCCTTTGATCTTCCTACTTTTCCAGGAGAATTTCTCTTTGGGCCCAAAAATTCTATTCATTTTTTTAAATCTCTAATTGACGAAATAAATCTCTCAAAATGTTCAAAATTTCTTTATTTGAAAACCTCTTTATTGATGCTGCACTAGCTACAAACGGGTTGTCAAATCTCCAAACGAAGGCTATCCCTCGCTTTAAAGTTTGGATCCGATATCAGAACAGTCGGTTGTTAGCCATCTGTATTTTTCAAAGGATTTTGATTTCCCCCACCTTTGAAATCCGCATCTCACGCAGGTTTGCAAAGTTTCCTCGCAGTACACAGGAATTCTGTCGATGCTCTGAAATCCTTAGAATTTACCCATTTGGGGGTGATTTCTTGTTACTCCGCTCACGTTGGCCCAAACCTTTTACCCGTCACTCGTAAAGCTTTCGAGAGTAACACCCTCGCACCACACCGACGTACAGCTCCGTATTGGCTTCATTGAAGAGCAGTCTCGTATCTTGAGTTTTTGCGCGGGGAGGCAAACAACCGCAGTTTTGCAAAAACTCCTCAAAAATTAATTCTCTTCTCGCGGCTCAAGAAACCGCCCCCCCTCTGCCTCCGGGGGGCGTGCCCTTGACACCACGCGCTAGATTTAAAAACATTCTTGCCCCTTTGCAAAGCACCTCCCCACCCCCATCAATGCGAGGGGCTTTCGCAAACAATCTCTTGATGACAAGTACCGACTTTGCACACCTGCAGCTGCTTCAAATTGCTTTGGCTGCACTTGAAAAAAAAATGCACTTCGAAGAGGGCTGCAATACTTTTGGCGCAATCGTCACCACTCCATGTTCATTCGACAACCGTTTTCTGTACCCCACGGCAAAATCTCCCGGGGAAAGCCCCTCTCTCTCGGGAGGTCCCCAAACATCATCTCTTACGTCAGCTCTTACCCCCCAGTGCCGGTTCTTCGAACCGAGTACTCGTGCCACTATCGCGATACCCAGATAGTCCCACCCACAGTGTTGCGGGTACCGTGCGCGCGTCATTTGGGATTTTCTTGGGGCACCTTTAACCCCTTTTGCGCGGTGGTGGGCCCCGGCTCTCAGGGCTCCACCTCTCTCGTCGTTTTTTAGGAAGCTAGGGCCCGAAATGCAGGGCCCTGCCCTCCGATCTGTCAGGCATAGGTCTTTCTGCCCCCTCTGCTCGCGGCAACGTGCGCTGCAAAACTATCGCTTCCCGCCTCCTCCCAACCGTACTCTCCATGTTGGGCTCTGGGGTTTTTCCGACCATCCCCCAGTCACCTCCCACTTTCAAGTCGCACGCGAAGTGTTTAAACCCTTTTCCCTGGGGATTATCTTGCTGATGATCGTTTCCCCCATGCTGAAAAGTGACTTTTTACTTGGCGCCGACCTTACCGAGATTCTTAATAGAGCCGGTGAGCAGGTTCCCCTTACCCAAACCCCACGGAAAACAAAAACCATGTTTGGGGCTGGATAGTCCCCCCGGGGCCCAACTCGCTCTTTGTAAAATCTTCCGACCCCCCTTGTCCTCTTCGCCTGCTCCTCGACCCCCGAGCGAACTTGCGCCTCTTTTGGGGACGGAAGAAAAATCCTCCCCTCCGGGGAAATGGATCCTGAGGATCAGTTTTGTGAACGTCCTTTCTCGAGTCTCACTCCCGCGACTCATGTGGGGGGTTACTCTGGGCTCTCCCGTTTAAGCCTTTCGTCCTCCTCTCGGGGTAAAACGTGGGTCGGGACTCCAATTAAACCTTTTTTTGGAGCACGCCCGCAAAAGGAATCCCCAGCTCCCTGACTCTTTTCAAACTTCATGCGCGCTATGACAGCTCAGCACATGCAACCCGCCTCTGCTCCCCTAACTACGTCATCCCGCATCATTGCGTTCGCAAGCCCCCAGCTCCACACCAAGATCGAGTTGTCTTCAAACCCCCTTCTCCGGACGAGAAGGGGGTGTCTCTTTAAACCCGCTGCTCCTCAGCGGCCCAAACTCCAACGTGACTCCCGTGCGTTATCACCTCGTTCCGAACGCACACTATTGCCATCTGCGCGGACATTCGCCAAATGTACCGCCAGATCCTCGTCAATCCCTCAGATTTGTTTTCCAACACATTTACTGGCGCCCCCCTCTCAGCTCCCCCGTTGTGGAATACGAGCTGAACACTGCATTCGGGGACTCCCTCGGCTTTTCAAGCCCAACGGGCTGCAAAAAACTGGTTCAAGAGAGGGGGAACAGTTTTCCCCTGGCTTCTCATGCCCTCGCTCGCATCCTATGTTGACGACATCTGTCTGGGCAGAAAATCTTCTGAAGCTCTCGCGCTCCAAAGTCAGCTTCAAATCTACCGCTTGTGGTGGGTTTGAGCCCGCAAGTGGCAGCAAAAAATCCGTTGCTTTGAACGTCTTCCCGAGGGACCAAACTTGAAAAAATCCCCTCGTCTTCTCCCGGAAGAAGAAAGGGGGAATCAAGATCCCGGGTCTGCTGTAAAAATCCCTTTTCGGACAAAAAATTCCTTTTCACACCATGCCCTTCAAAGGGTCGTCACTAAGAGGAAAAAGTTGTCCCCTACATCCCGCCTTCGACCCTTTAGGCTTTTTTCACCCCCTTCGGCTGGATGAAATATTTCTCAACACTATGGTTCTCTCGGTACAGTGGGGATTTTATGTGCTGCCCGAGCTGCTTTCCCAAAAAGCTGGCTCTCGGTCGTTGCTGAAGTTCATCACTCACCAACTTCCAAGTCCCCGCGCCTTTCCCCGCCCTCCCCCCTCTCATTGTTCTCGGCTTTTGTGACCCTGGAAAAGGATACGCTGCTGTGCTGTTTTGATCCAGACTATTCCTCCATTCCTCACTCATCTCGTGGCGCGCGAAAAGCAAAGTTGCCCCCGTCAAAAAACCCCTTGACGATTCCGAAGCTAGAGCTTTCAGCTGCTCTCCTTCTCTCCGGTGCTCCTCGCTACTTTGCCTTCGCTTGCCCCCCTCACATAAAAATCGGTCCATCTTTCACGACTCGCAGATCGTTCTCCGTGGTTTTCCACCCCTCCTCATCGACTCAAGACTTTCGTTTTTTACTCGCGTCGTTGAAGTACTCGAGAGCAGTACCCACTGATGGGCCCACGTGGTTTTTGAGGAAAATCCCGCAGACTGCGCCTCTCGGGCTTATCCCCCCTTTAGGGTTCTTTAAAATCCCTGTGGCTTTCTGGACCCCGGTTTCCCCGGCTCGCTCCCGAGCAAGGCCCCGACCCCAACTTTCATTGGCTTCCATTCTTTTGGGTCCCTCATCTGAAACCCGCGGTCACTCTCGTCGCTCGCGTTAAAGACCCGGGGCCCTCTCTTGGAGAAATTTCAGAAGTTTTCCCGTCTCCCAGGCTCAAAGTGTGTTTTCCCCGGGTTTTCCGCTTCGTCGACTCCTTCTTTCGAAACATTCAAATCACCTCCCCCCCGTGGTCCCGTGGGGCCCCCAGAGCTGAAGGGTGCTCTAGATCTCTTCATACGACCACCCAGCCAAAATTTCTACTCCTTGGAGTTCCGCCCTTTCGCGAGATCAACCTCTGTCATCCCGGTCGCCTCTCTCAAGCCGTTTGTCGACCCCTCCCGGTTTTCTCAGGGTGGGCGGGCGATTGCGTCATTTTTTCTTAACGAAGACCTCGTAACCTCCTTTTTCCCCCAAAGGGAAGCACATTACGCTCCTGATCTGCGTATTACCATAAGGTTTCATTACATTTTGGTCCCCGAAAAGTTCAGGCATTATCCAGCAAACCTACTGGGGTCATGTCCTTGCGCGGTCTGCTTCGGCAAAGAATCCATCGTTGTCTCCCTGTCATAAATTTCGTCCAACCTCTCCAAACCCCCGATGGCCGATCTTCCCCCGCCCCGGTTTAAAAGTCAGAGTTTTCTCCCATTGGGACCGATTTTGCGGGCCCTTTCATGGGGAAAACCAGCACCGCCGGAACGCACCTCTCCCAAAGGTTATCTCTGCTCTCGGTGTATGGCCACCCAAAGGGAGTTCATCTGGGGATGGGTTTTTGAGCTGTCCACTGAAGCCTTCCTGGCCCCTTCGTCGCTTTCTCTCGAGGAAGGGGCTTCCCCCCCCAATCTATTTCCCACTGTGGGGGGGAACTTTGGGAGCTGCTAGACAGCTGCTGAATCCACGACTCTCTTTTTACTCTCTAAAGAGCCGATCTTTACTTCTCTCGCTTTCCCCTCGGTCCAAAAGGCACTTCAACCCTCCGTTGCTCCCAATTTCGGCGGCCTTTTTGGGGGGGCAGTAGTAATCTGCGAAACACCTTGTACCGTCTATCGGAGACCCCCTCCCTCACTCATGAGGAGTACCTACTTGTTCGCCCGCATTTAAGCCGTGCTCACAGTCGTCCTTTAGCGCCTCCTCAGAAGACCGCTGAAGGTTCGATTACCTATCCTGGATTTTTTGATCGGGACTCCCCTCTTTCCTCCCCCCGAACACCTGTTGGTTGAAAACATCAAGCCCTTAGCCGGGGGCCCCGTATTCGCAAAATTTACCAACCTTTGGCACCGTTGGGGAAAACCCAAACCTCCCAACTGTCAAAGCAACAATGGGTTCGTGGGGGCCCCGATCTCAAAATTGGAGACATCGTTTTTTCTTTCTCGGCCACTTCCAGCCCCCTCTCTTGCCGATCGGGCGAGTGGAAGCTCTCTTTCCTGGTCGAGATGGTGTTCCCCGCGTCGCCTCCGTTCGTTCGGCGTCTGGCGTTCTTACCCGACCAGTTAATAAACTGGTAACCCTCCCTTGTGCTTAACTGCCAAGAGAGATGCTCGTATCGTTTTCCTTCGTTTTATATTGTTAGTTTTCTTGTTGTTCTTGGTTTCTAGTTTAAAAAAATGATTTCCTTTCATTTTTGGTGGGCGGTATATGTTCACGCCGATGTTCTTGTTTAGAATAGTATAGTTTCTAGGTTTGTTTATATTTTCGCGTATCATCTCTTGTATTTCTCGTTGTGATCTGATTCACCCTGGTTACCCCTCTTTTCCCCTCTTCTTGACTAGTTTTTCTGTCATCTCTTCTCTCGCGATTAGACCTCGCGAGTCAGTTGCCCGTCTACCTTCACAGGGTGAAGTCTGTGCTCTTGGCTGCTCCGAGAGCAAATCAATCTTCGATTCTCAGTCATATTCAGTGCGAAGTGTACAGTGCACCAGTTCATCTCCGTTCTAAAGTTCGCCCGACTTCCAGTCCACACTCAAGCTCACAGTTCGTTCGCCATCCAGTTCATACTGCAGTCTTGGGTTCGATGCCTTCCAGGCACATTTTCTTACTTCATTCTATTTCCTTCCAAGCTCGAGCTCTTTAATTCTTTCCTATCTGTTACGTGGTGTGCTCACCAACTACGTCACCACGCTTACCCTGCTCTGAACTTCATTTCACACCCGCACTACATCTTAGGGTAAGTTCAGTTGCTAAATTCAATTATACAGTCCACAAAATACCATTTTCTCAAGGCCACGGCCCCATCAATACATAAAAAAGGAAAATACAAGATGACAATGGCTGTTAGTGAACCAGAAAAATACAAAAAAATACAAAAAGTAAAAGTCGGGATGAATTTTTTTAACTTTTGAATAATTGTTTTAAATATTAACAATTCCACCTACGGGAATGTTTACCAATTAACCAAATCGAGAAATAAAAATATTAAGATTGAAAACGTACGAAAAACTGTGTTGAAAATAATGGTTATGAAACAAAAATTACGATGACTATCGAAACTACAACAAATGATTTGTCAACCAAAAGATTGCGAGTAAAATCATTCAATAAATCATGTCCTGTCTGCATTGCCCATTGGCTTCTTCTTTCTCGTCATGCGGGTATTATAAAGTTCGTAGTAGTATCAGCTCACCTTGTAGTGGCCGATGTTAGTGTACACCTGGGTTGGTGGTAGGGAGCTGGTCGATATAATGGACCCTCCCTCGCCGTGAGGTCGACCGAAGCTCGTCTCGAACTCCTGCTGTAAAGTGTAAATTAGGCATGCACTTTGTTGTCAAACGTGCTACATAAAGTAGTCTGTGTGGCCAACTAATATTTTCAGTTGGCAAATATCAGATGCCAGGTATCAGGTATATTTCTATTGGTTGGTTGATAATAGCGCAAAATATAAACAATCGTGCGCACTTTTCTTGAACAAGGTTAGTGTATATATCCTGTAAAGACATGGTGACATAAATTATAAGCTGTGAAAGCAAAAAGCTCAATAATATTGAATGGATGATAATGTACGTATTTGAACCGCATTTGTGTAAGTAATACATGACAGTTGACAATTAAATACCGGCTGGCTCTTTTAACGTTGTCACCCGAGATTTAAATCAATTAATGACAGATCAATTTTCGCCCGTTTTAGGTAACCGTAGTCACGTTGAGAGATAGACTGGCCACGGTTTCTACTGTCGTCTTTAGGATTTAGCAGTACTTAGAAGCTTAGGTAACCGTAGTCACGTTGAGAGATAGACTGAACACGGTTTCTACTGTCGTCTTTAGGATTTAGCAGTACTTAGAAGCTTAGGTAACCGTAGTCACGTTGAGAGATAGAATGGCCACGGTTTCTACTGTCGTCTTTAGGATTAAGCAGTACTTAGAAGCTTAGGTAACCGTAGTCACGTTGAGAGATAGACTGGCCACGGTTTCTACTGTCGTCTTTAGGATTTAGCAGTACTTCTATAGAAGCACATTGAAAGAAAATCACAAAGGCATTACCAGCTACAGAAGGCTTTTAAAATAATTTGTAAGTCTTTGCATTTCAAAATTGGTTGAGACGATGAGTGGTGATATGAGGAACAAGTATGAACAGAAGGGAGGAGGAGAAACCAGGTACCGCCACGTAGCCTACTCCTTTCGAAAAGTACCAATGGGACCAACGGCTTAACGTCCCATCCGAAAGGACGGTGTAATCTTGACAGTCGTATAAGTTCCTCCGAACCCGGACTGCCGAGCAGACGTCGAGGAGAACGAAGTTGTTATATCTCTCGAACCCTCCATCTGCTCTAACCAGCGGTATACGTGAGTTTCAGGGCAGGAGCGGTCACCCACTCTACTCCTGACCACGTCCGAAGGCTGCTTTACTTCGGTGTTCGAGTGGGAACCGGCTAAACGACCTCGGCTAAACCGCTTGCTATTTGCACTTCAAAACATGATTGTATGGAATCTATTATATCTTTACCACTACAAACTCAATTTTTTATATGCTTTTAACAATATTTTGTTCATTTGTTGCAATTCATATTTGGAAATTATATTTCGACCCAATACTGACGATAAAAAGTTAGTTTACTGGGATAGCACTAACCATATGACAATGCAAAATTAATTTTAATCTGTTTGTTGATAGCTTAATGAAAACCCAAAATGAGTAAATGTATAATATACATCTTTTAAACACCATATTAATTGGTACCCACGTAACAGTAAGCAAAGGGATAATTCACGTTACACCCGTACACAGCCACACGGACAAGTTACCTCGCTTCTCTGCAGACCGATGTGGGACGAGAAGGGTTGGACGATCACCTCCTCCGGTCTCATCAGCCAAGACATGTTGTTGAGGTCTGCAGCCACCTGCATTCGCCTGCAGGGGTAAGAAACCACCTTTATTAATTGATATTGAACTTTCTTACATCAGCGTTTATTTGCCGTGCATTGCCCTTCCTGCCCTAAAGGCAGGTAAATTTTCAATAAATTGAACAATTATCAATATTTTTCGATTAAATAATATAACTATTAAACACTAGCGAACATACGACTGCATTTCATTTTTTGTAGAAGATGAAATTTGCACATTGACAGACTTTTAAGCAGGATTGCCCATAGCCGTCATTCACTGAAATAAAAAAAACTTTTTTGTTATTAACTAATGTGTATTTTCACTATCGTGATAACGCCGTGTGCATATGTTTCAGTGACTAAAGATGACGTTGAAATTATTTTTTTCATTTTCTTATATTTTATGACTGTGCAAGTGTAGGGCATATAATATTCTAAAAAGATGAATCTTGATTCCGTCATGACTCACGCCTAGAGATGTTGTGAAGGGGAATGACTTAATTTGTACATTCGTAGACGCATTGCTTGTTAGAAAATGTAAATGTGAAATATTGGATGTATTTTATCGTTTAGGAGTGGCACTCTCCTAGGCCGCAGTGCAGATTAAAAAATTTAAAAAATACAAAGTAGAATGTAAGTAACATCAAACATGATTATAACTTATAAGCATTGGTCATTACAAAGACAAAATTCAATAAATTATAATATTCGAGCTAGCCATATCTCAGGATTTGAGAATGCCATTTGGCAATCACAACATTCAGCATTGTTCAACACTCAACATCTTGTTAAAAGTAGGTATATTTCAGTCAGACAATTAGGGGTTCATCAAATAAAAGCAAGACTGCGTGGTAGGTAATTAATAGTAACAGGACTGGCACAACTAAAGCGCAACAGGAGATACATCTCCAATTCGGAGGTGATTTAGAAGACGACCCTAAGGCAGTGGCTAATACATTTAATGATTACTTTTGTAGTAGGATTTCTGAGCTATTGAAATCCGTGCCCAGGGTAAATACGTCGCAGGGGAATGAAATGATGGTAACCAATGCTATGTTTTTAAGCCCAACTAATAGCGAGGAAATTTGTCAGGTCATTTCGCAAACATGTAAAAAACGTTCAGCTGGGGTTGATGAAATACCTTGCTCAGTATTAAATGATAGAGCCTATATGAAATAGCCCAACCATGCACTTGCGCACATAATTAATGAATCGTTCCTTGAAGGAATATTTCCAGACAGACTGAAAGTGGCAAAAATTGTTCCCGTATTTAAGAAAGGGGATCGGGAATGTATAGATAATTACGGACCGGTAGCCATTCAATCAGTCTTTGCCAAGATTTTTGAAAGAGTCATGTTGACAAGACTACTGTCATTTTTAAATAAACATAATATTTAAGTAATTGTCAACATGGCTTTCGAGCAGGCAGATCGACGTCTACTGCTGTTGCTGGGCTAGTAGAATTTGTGCTTAAATCTATTGATAAGGGAGATGAGGTAATAGGGATATTCTTTGACTTATCTAAGGCGTTCGATTGTGTCAACGACAGGTTTATTGAGAAAATAGAAAAAGTTGGCATTAAAGGAGCAGCCAGCAAGTGGATACAGTCTTTTCTTAGAAATAGGCGACAAATAGTGTCACTACGCAATTCTAATGGGTCAAAGGCAGATTCTACAGTAACCTCCATACAATTTGGAGTCCCACAGGGGTCGATTCTTAGTCCTGTGTTTTTCCTGCTTTTGACAAATGATCTACCACTGCACATTGTAAATGGCATTTTATTATTATTTGCAGATGATATAAGCAATATTTTATCTCACGGGGACCGGTCATTATTG
Source organism: Sweltsa coloradensis (assembly GCA_024449915.1). Classification (NCBI taxonomy): domain Eukaryota; kingdom Metazoa; phylum Arthropoda; class Insecta; order Plecoptera; family Chloroperlidae; genus Sweltsa; species Sweltsa coloradensis. Next base: position 15,186 of record JAMZAV010011791.1, read on the forward strand.
TTTAGAGAGGCTCAACTAGGAGCGACGAGTATGGATAAATGGTGTAATGTAAACAATATGTTTTTAAATACGGACAAGTCTTATTTTATGCAATTTCATTCGTGTCAAAAACAGATAGATTCTAGTCCATTAATTAAAATTGAGAAGAAAACTTTAATTGGATGTTCTAAAATAAAATTCGTAGGGTTAACTTTGGATAGAACGCTCAACTGGGGCGACCATATAAATGGGATTTGTCCTAAGGTAGCCTCAGGATGCTTTCTTATAAAACGCCTGATGGAAGTATCGTCAGTGGAAGCAGCTAAAATGGGATACTATGCGTACGTGTACTCCAGACTGCAATACGGTATTGTTTTTTGGGGACAAGCTTCCAGTGCTATTAGATTGTTTAAGCTCCAGAAAAGAGCAGTCAGATATATATCCAATGTAGCGCCACTGACGCACTGCAGAGAGTTATTTATAAATCAACATATTTTAACATTGCCATGTATATACATTTTTAACTGTATTGTTTTTTATTGAAAATGTGCATATGTTTGATATTGTAACAAATGAAGTAGTACATAACTATAACACTAGAAATAAGCTCGATTTTAGACTTCCGGCACATAGTCTACAAATGACTACTAAAAGCCCAGGGTATGCCGGATCAAAGTTTTACAACCATCTATCTAGCAGCCTGAAAAGTTTGAGAGGGGGAAATTTTAAAATTAAAGTAAAACAGTTTCTTTTAAGCATGGCGTTTTACTCAGTTAATGAATTTATGGACCTTTAAGACATGATTTTAAATTTTGAATGGGTGTTTGAATGTATTTATTGAATTTGGATGGATCTTGACTGTTCATTGATACTTGAACTGTGTAATATTGACATTGTAACGATGGTGAAATGTAGTTTATGTGACTTGTCCAATGCTCATGAATGAGTCAATCAGGACCAATAAAAGAATTATTATTATTATTAATTATTATTATTATTAGTATTATTATTATTATTATTACTACACTGCGTTATAAGCATTTTCAAAAAGCGTTTATTAATTTTTTAAATACTAGGAAAACGCCAAAGTCGTTGTTAGACGAGTGAGTGAGCCATGTGTTGAGTACCCAGGAACATTCTCTTCCCCCTACCTAAGGCCTCACTAGCCTATCAAATAGTCACTCAACGGCTAAAGTGGTGCATTATGGCCTTACAGTCGACTTGCCCTTATACCAACTAAACTCAAAACCCTATTAATTTATACAAACTTAAATGCAAATGTTCACGGGTATGACTCGCTCACTCGTCTAACAAACGATTTTGACATTTTCCTAGAAGTAAACATTCCCAGTGCAGTAGGTTTTTACTATTAAAAAAACATCAGATTTAGTCAAATATATAATTGTGTGGCATTTAAAAACATTGAGAAGCTGCTAATCTATCAATCTATCACTCAGAATGGACCCACCCAGTCTAATTATGATAGCCCAACTGTCTTCACATCTAGTTGGACACCCTATAGGATAGAAAGTAGGTTTCTCAAAGGAAAAACCCCCCAGCAAAAACACTTATTTAAATACAAGACAGCTCACCTATAGGCGACATATGTGAGAGTAATCGCAACGACCACAACAACTATGAACGCGATCGAGAGTAGGATCGCTTGAGTTCCTGAAATAAATACATATATAGGCATTAAGTTAATACACTTGGCAGGGGTTGTAGGGTAATGGGAAGATAGAAGAGACTAATTTATTTTTGAACATGACATCACAGCCCACGAATGATAACATTATACTTGGTTCTTTATAGAGGAACATAAACTTTCGGAACGCAACAAGACTTTTCGGACCATCCGTCTATAAGTACACGCGTATTGCTAGCGCCTAGATTATTTTATTTAAAAATGCAGTATAAGCACTGAGCTAGGACTGAGCTACTGGGACTGGAGGTACGGGACCGAGTAGTGCGCGTGCTACCCTGTGTTAGACGCACCTGCACTGCTGGTGCATGACGGGTGGTTCCCCATGAACCCGCACTGCGGCATGTTGGCCGGGGGACTGAAGGTGGCTCCCGGCCAGTGGATCTTCTTGCCGGGCGCGGGGGTGTAGGTCTTGTTTGCTCCCGAGTATGTAGCAACCATCTCGAAGCGGCCAGTGATCGGGTCGAGGTCTAGCACGGATTTAGTAGGCCATCTCGGTCGCCGTTGTCGTCTATCCTTACGTCCCCGGTGATGCCTAAGACAGGTAGAACAGAATTTGAGACGTTTTTTGTGTGTGGCATTTGTTTTATACTGGATGTCATGTTACCAACTTATTTGAATAGTAATAATAGTGTAAAAAATTAAATTAAAGTATCTTATTTGGCCATTATTTTAAGCAATAAATACTTTTTCTTTTCATTAATTTCTACTAGTTGACGGAAAACAATTCCAAATGATTCGAAACAATCATGACACAGGTTGTTGTTCACATATCATTTTTAAGAAAGTACTTAAAATTCATCTTGGAGCCATTGCTTATTAAATTTGGCACCCAAATTAGTAAAAGTACACTTATTTATGTTAGCTTCACTCTTTGCACTATTATTCAATTTTTGGACATGTAAACTCCACTATAACGGCCCTTATTTGTGTGGAAAGTGTGATGTATACAGTAAGTGTAGTATTTCTAACGATTGGGGTTTTATAAATAACAATTTATGATCATTGTTCCTTATCGTTTTTATCTGATGGCATAACTATTATCCGAGAGAAAGTACCACCACTTAACGTATGTTCTTTCTCATAAATACGTGACTGTTTTGGAGAATTGGTCGAGAATCCTTTCACGGTTTTGTGTTTTGGTGGTTTTTGAGTTAATTTGATCGCATCTTACGCCTAACACAAAATTGTTTACGATTGGCGTCAACTATAACGGAAAATTGACACATTATCACAGTCGTGAATATGTTCAATTAATATTTTTTTCGAGATAAGGATTCAGCAAAAACCTTTTCCAGGTATCTCATGTGTCAGCTTACGTCCCCTTTGAACAAAATAGCAAAATATGTTAGAAGGAAAACGGGAACAGAACAAGGTCCACTAACCTAAAACTCCTAGTCACTAGGGGATTTAGGCCGCCGCCGACCGCCGCTTTGACAACCCAGTTCTCAGATTGGCTGCGCTCAAGTCGCGGCGCACCAAACGCGATACTGTAAACGCACCTTAACTCTCGCCGGTGAGCGACACGGAGCGGAGGTCGCAAAGGAGATATTTTGCAGATTATTGGGTTCCGTGTACTCAAAAAGAACCAACTTGAGGATTAAAAGAACATCTGCCTCATCTAGGTGAGAATATTGTATTTCCGAGAATCTACAAATATGTTCGGAAGCTGCTAGCTACCCAAAGACGACCCAAATAACCAAACAACCTGCTTTCGAAAGTAGAGGGGAGGTATACGTAAATCTGTGCCAACTGCCAATACGATTTCGGCAACGATCTGAGTCGTATTTGACATTAATTCTTTCAGTGATTTTGGGAGTTCAGAATTAAATTATGATACAAAACTGAAACATAAAGAATTACCGAACAAGTGAGGATAGGTGTAAATAATTAATGTCAAAGGCAAGGGCTATGATTTCACAAAAGGAAACTCGAAAAT
>JAMZAV010011792.1:0-19822 GCA_024449915.1 Sweltsa coloradensis
GCCGGGTTCGCAGTTTGAATTGATGGCACTAGTGGCGGAGGCTCAGTAGGCCATAGACGTCTAAAACGCGTCTATGCCAATGATTGAATGTTTTGATCCTGTGTCCACTTCCATTGTTAAGTCTACTCCATTCAACTCAACAGCCACCTTGAAAGAGCCCTCATGTCTATCTTTCTCCACCTTGAGACAGAACAGATATAGTCTTCCACCTCTGATGTAAGTCGATTGGTGGGCCTACCCGAGGTCTTAGGCCCTAACTTGGTATTGTTCCCAGACTTGGACATGCATACCTTAGAAATATGGCCTGTCTTCTGACATTTGTGACATGTCAGGTTCTTAGCACTGCATGAATTGGCTTTGTGGTTTGCATTGCCACAGCGATAGCAAAATGCCTTTGGCAAAATTGCATCTGTAGTAGGCCTAGGCCTAGAATCGTAATTATTCTTAGGCTTACCTCTGCCTGCCTTGTACGATGTCCCTTTGGGGTAGCCACGACCTTGTGTATTTGGGCCGCCTGCCCCTGCATTTCCCGTAAGACTTGGGACATCTCGCTGCGACGTCCCGCTGCCGTACCCAATCTCAACTGCTCTCTGGAAGGTAATGGCATCTCCCTCCGCCAGCAGCTTGGTTTGCAAAATCTTGTCCCGAACTCCTCCCAATGAGTTGGTCTAGCAGATTCTCATCTAGGTCTGTGAACTCGCAATGCTTACTGAGACTTCTGAGCTCCTGTAGGTACTCGAGTATAGTTTCGTTCTCTAGCTGTAGACGCTTGCGAAATCTAAACCTTTGTGTACGTTTTGCTAGGCTTAGGGCTGTACTTCTTGTAAGCAGGTCCTTTATCTCTGTGAACGACAGATCATGAGTGTCCTTGGTGTAGCCAAGTTGCGTACACCACAAATGTTTCGCTTCCAAGCACAGTGAAAAACACATTCTTCTTCTTAGCTTCAGCCACATCGAAGGCGTCGAATGCAATTTCGACCCTTTTTTTTGACGAAAAACGTCCCATGGCTCTTCCCGGGGCCTAAACGGTCCGATCAAAAGCAACTAGCCCACTTGCATTACCACGTGGTTGAGAACGCTCGGACAACTTTCAGGCATTGTAAACTGTAATGTAAATCTCCCTTACCAATCCATATCTTCGTCGCCAGTTTTGTTATGTATGTATGTATGTGGGTGTAGGTAAGGCTCGTATTAAGCATAGCTATGATTATCTGGTTAGCTTTAAAGCATCATTTATTATATAACGTTGTACTAAATCTACTACATGATGTTGTGCATGAGTTTTATCAGAAGGAAGCGACGCCATGCTCCTTTTCAACACCGCCTTGTAAATGTGGGAGGAAAGTAAGCGGGAGGTTTGAACTTTGAATACACCACATATATAATCAAACCTACCCACTTTTTCCAAAAACTTTAATTAAAACGATACAAGGGCTAAAGGAGCTTTTACTTCATTGTTAGCCCGCGGTAGATGAAGTGATTAAACAGCGCTTTTACAGCTGATATGCCACTCCAGAGCGAGGGGTGACGAGAGTGTTATGCGGCAAGCGAGGAACGAAACTACGCGCGCGATGATGGTCTACTGACTGCGTGCAAAATGAAATAAAGGAAGAGCTAAGGGCGGAATTTGAAAAAGAAAATACAGAATTTCGGCGAAGTATGAACAACAAGGTACGGACAGAAAATAGCAGTACAGCAACTGCAAAATGACTTTACACAACTGCTACGACAGGAGGAAGGTAAAAGTGACGACATAAGGCGATTTGACGCACACGTACGTACACTACAGTTCGATGTACAGCATCTCGAACAAACTGTAGAAGGCGACAGTAGGCGTAGGCCTACGAAAAATGTGGTGTCCACCAGGGATGCGACAGTCTTTATTTTAGCCTACAGGCGGGGACACCTTGCGCGGTCGGGGCTAAATTCGCGGGAGGTGATTCCCGGAATGCAACCCGGTTGATTTTCTTACAGCTGTGGAAAGGAATTTTGAAAATATAAACATTCCACACTCGAACAGGCTCAGTCTCGCCATACAATGCCTAGTGGGGGCCGTTGGCAAATGGGCGAATGAGAACGGTATTAATTATGGGTCCTACGAGGAATTTAAAGAAGCCTTCCTAAGTAAATATAAGGGGGCAAAAAGAACAAAGTCAGGTCTTACGTCATGTCTACGGAGGGTCGTATGTGGCAGGAAAGAAGACGCGCGCAGAATACTTCGCCTACTTTTACCGAGTAGCTAAACAGGTGGACCAACCACCGACAGAAAAAGTTCTACTAAAACTTCTAGTTAACCACTACAAGAAAGAGGTTAAAAATTCACTGTGGAATACTAACATGACGAAACAGGGGATCAACGACTATCTCGAACGACTAGATTCCGATGACAGTCCCGTCACTAGTGTGATGGACAGCCGTAGGGGATGGAATAACAATGATGGGTACGCAGACTACGGCATAGCCAGAGGCGGCACGCCTAGAAGCTCCGCGTCAAATGACCGCAGCAGTAACAATGCAGCTCAACAAACTACAATAGTTACTATCAAACAGAGGCACGGAAACCGGGGGGTCCAGTACAAGCCAACAGCTGGCGAGACCGAGGGACCAAAAATGTAAGGACCATTGAAGTCGAGCAGCAGGAAGAAGCTGGCCTAGAAGATACTTCGGGAAACGAGCACCGGCCGGACCAAGACGGACAGGGGTTCCGGCCGATCTCAAAGAAGGACAACGCCTAGACCTAGTGGAACACACCCTTTCTACAATTTACACCAACCCCTCCGATAATATTTTGAATATACAGGACTCGGGCACACGCCCACAAAAAATTGAATGTTCGATAAAAAACGGCCTCATTTATCCGATCAATTATTAATTTTTTTTTGGGACTCGGCTGTGAAGCCTCATATTCACTCGAATTCGGGGAAACAATTAGCACAAAAAAACACATACAACTTTTTTATCCCCGTATTCCCGGGGAAGTAGGAGTGAATGTCTAGGAGCCACGGGTACACGCACCCAAAGGGGTGTCGAAAAAAAGCGCCGTTATTAATTGATGCCCCCCCCGTTTAAAGTATAACAGAAGTGAGCTGTTTTTTAGTTAAAGTTTTGGGTAAGGCCAATTTTAAAAAAAATAAAAAAAAATAATAAAAATAATAAAAAATAAAAAATAAAAAATAAAAAATTAATAAAATATAATAATAATAATAAAAATAAAAATAATAAATAAAAAATAAGGACCATGAAAACCCCATTATTTGGAAAATGGCAATTTATCAGTTTGGCTTGTTTAAAAATTATTTCGGGGGGATTTCGTTGTTTTTTTTGTTTATTTTTGAAAAATCAAACTTTTGGTTATGGTATTCTCTTCCCGCATTTAATCGTTAGCGGGGTAAAGGGGAAGCTTCCTAGGGGTTTATATTTGTGTTTTTTAGTTTTTTAAAATTATTTCCCAGTTTTAAAAACCTGGGAAAAGTGTTTTTTTATTGCATAAAGGAAATAGTAAGATGCACTGAAATTGCAAAGGTTAAGCAACAACAGGCGGAGATAAAGGTTACTTGAAAGTTAAAAAAAAGGAATTTTTTTTTTTTGGAAAAAAGATGCACTGTATTTAGAGTAATATATTAAAAAAGGGAACCCGGGATTTATAACGAAGAAATTAAAAGGCCCCTGGAACTATAATAGACACGGGGTTGATGATAATGATAACCTTAATCATACATACAAACCCCAAACCCCAGGAAAGTAGAGAGGAATATACCGAATTAATTTTGGTTCCCATTTTTAGTGAAAGAAACAAGGGGGACAATAAATTTAAAAACAAACCTCCCCAAACTTTGGGGGGAACGAAAACCCTAAAAAAAGGGACCAGATCTGAATGCCAAAAAGCAGCAAATTAAAAGGAGATTCATTGAAAAGGGAAAAAAAAACTATCTGATTACGAGTTAAGGTAATCAAAAAAGATGAAAGGGAGTTGTGATTAAGGGGGTAGTCCTGGGGTAAAACTCAGAAGGAAAAAAATTGGGACAATGTCTTTCCCCCGTAAAAGTTTTTTCCCAAATACCCGGAGGGAAAAGAACTAAAAATATGGTACCAGATAGGGGGGGAAAAAGAGGGGAAAACTGAATGTAAATAAAACAAAATTTCTGGGAGAATGCTTTCCCTGTTTGACTGAAAAAAAGGTCCCAAATTTAAATGCGAAATTTTTTCTCAAGGGAAATTAAAAAATTTCAAATATTCCCATAAACTCCCGTGAACGCCTCGCAAAATAAAAATTAAACAAAAAAGCGAACAATTAATCCTAAAATGCTAACGCTTTTTTTTAGACAGAATTATTGTTAAATTTTGCATCCAATGCTAAAAACCCTTAAATCATCTACTTTATGGAAGGGCCCCCTCATTTATTCAGACAAGTTGTAAAAAAAAGAACAATCATTTTTTAAAAAAACAGTGTATTACACCAAAGTGGAAAAAAACAATTTCCCCCCCAAAAAAAAAATTGATCATGCGGAAAGACCTACCCTTTTTTCATGAAAAAAAGAACAAAAATTAATCTTTCGTATAAATTTACTGTAAAGAAACGACAACTTTTTGAAAAGAAATAGTATACACAAGTCCCAAGATGGGGTTTTCAAGTAGAAGAGCAATTAAAAACAGAAGACCCAGGAAAAAGGCTCAGAGAATAAAAAGATACACAAAAAGAACGCGAAATTTAGACAAAATAAACTTTTCTCAAAAAAGGGAAAAATAAATTCTCCCAGAAAAGTTTGGGAAAAAAAAAACATTGAAATAAAAAAACCCCCAACAAAAGATAAAATAGAATTTTTTGGGGAAAAACAATCGGGGAAGAAAACCCCAAAAAGCAAAATTTCAGACCCAAAGGGATTCAACATCAAAAATTTGGGTTGTGCGGATTCCCCCGGGATATTTTTTGGGAAGATTTACTTTGGGTGATTTGTCTATTTCCCTTTGGGAAAAAAGGTTTAGCTGGAAGAAAAACACCAGGGCCAGAAAAACTACCCAAATTTTTTGGCAAAAACCAACTGACATCCCTCTTTACTTTCTGTAACTTTCCTTAATAATGCTTTATTTTCATCCTAAAGGGACGCACCAGTATTTTTGGGCCACGGGGGTTAAAGAAATTTTTTACCAAAGTCTCCCAAAAAACTAAAACAACCAAAAATTTATAGACCTATCAAATTTTTTACCTACAATGTAAAAATCTTAACTCAATTAAACTGAAGGGAATCCCAATTTTTTTAAGCTAAAAATAATGTAATGCCATTAGAGAAAAAAGGGTTGTTGTAGAAATACGTATGGCTGAAAGGATCATCTTCTTTTGAGTAAAGCTATAATGGAAAATTTGGTAAAAGGGGCCCAGAAAAAATTTTAAAGCGTAGGTTGGTTTGGATTACAAGAAAGCATTTTGATAGGGGTGCCACAAAAATTTGGATTTTTAAAAAATTATTGGAAATGTATAAGGTCACCCCAATTTGTTGTAAACTTCGCAAAATTATGATCCCTACTTTGGAATACAAGTTAAAAAATAAAAACGGAGACCGAAAAAATCGTATAAAGTAATGTTCACAAAAACGGGAAATATTTCAGGTGATTCGTTATCGCCATTTCAAATTCTGCATGAGCTTTTTTCCCCTTTGAAAAAATTTGCCTCAATGACCCCCGGGTTTTTGGGGGTATGTATTATTGCCAAATAAAGAAAAAAGTCTCGCATCTTCTGGCCCAGGACGTTTTAAAATTATTTGAAAAAAATTTGACAAAGAACTTATATCTTACAAAAATATCTTTAAAAAACTTTCAGTGACGAAATTTGTATGGAATTTGGAACCCAGAAGTGAAAGGGAAAGCGCCCCATTAAAAAAGAGGGAAGATTGTTCAAGTGAAAACATCCAACTTGACGAGAAATACCCACTTTGGGGCATTGGTAAAGAATAAACTTTAAATATCTTGGAGTAGAAGAAGGTAAGGGTGTTCGGCAACTTTAAAGGGAAAGATAAATTGACAAAGAATACAAACGCGCCTAAGTTTAATACTTGAAAGGGAATTGAAACGGACGAAAAAAAAACTTTTGAAATTTGGTAAATTTGCTGGGGCCAGTTTTATCTTATAGTTTGGGATATTAGTTTTGGAGCATTAAAAGAACTTAAGAGATTAATCGAAAAACAAAAAAACTTTTGACAAAAAAACGGAATGCCCCAAACCCACGACCCGGACGTAAAAAGACTGTATACCCGAAAGGGAAGAAGGGGGGGTCGGGGAAAAAAACTCAACTAAGGGGTCATAAAAAAACAGCAATGTTTTGGTTTAAGTTTATACATAGAAGGTAAAGAAGATGAAAAATTTTTTAAAAATGGTTCAAGAAAATAGTCTAGAAAAGCTATGAGAAAACTATCTTTAAAGTTAAGCAACAATTTTCAATCAGGTATGGAATTAACGATTTTATTCAGACAATGGGTCATCACTAACAAGGTCAAGGTTATCAAAAAGGGGAAAAATTAAGAATTTTATCCAGGAAGATTTTTTTTAATTGCTGGAAGTCTAAACCTTTGCATGGACAATATTTTTACACGCATGGAGCAACCACATATTGACCAAGACCCAAAACCCAAATAATGGCGGGCAGAAGTAATCTAAAAGGTTTAAAAAAACTGAAAGTCTTATTGTAGCTCCCACAAAAATCAACCCCTTAAGAAAAAAAATTTAAACGAAAAAAGAATTCTAAAACTCGAAGAGAGGACAAGTGTCGTTTGTGTAAGTTTTTATGAAAAAGCGGGGAGCAAAATTATTTTGGTGCCCGGTCTTAGAAAAAAGGGAAAAATACATTGTTTCGACATGAAAAGGGTTTGGGGCTATTTTGTTTGGGAAAAACTTTTAAAATTTACAACTTTCAAAACTTCGGGAAAATGGTACATCAAAAACCAGAGAAAGTATTTGAAAATGGTAAGTGACCATATTGTGGAATGAGCAAATAATCACTAAATCAAAAGGGTTCTTCACAAAAAACCCCGACATTGTTTTTTAAAAACAAAGGGGACTCAAAAATGTTTGATCACAAATGTACCCTTTTCCATAGACCGCAACATATTTTAAAAGGAAGCAAAAAAAAGGGCAAAAAGGGATATCGGGGACCTTCAAATAGAAATTCAACGAAGGGGGAATGTCAGTTGAAAAGGTTGTTCCCTTTTAAAATTGGAGCGGGGTGGGAAAATTTGGAAAGAAGTTTTAAAGAAAACCCCCCAAACATATCTCTGGAAATCATGGACTCCAGAGCTTCAAAAGGCAGCTTTTTTATTGGGAAAACCGCCCATATACTACGAAAAAGTTTTAGTATGGGGGGGGCCCAATTTTTTTTCAGTTTTTTTCTTGTATTATTGTTTTTTTTTAATGCCCATTATTTTTAATTGTTTTGTAATAGGGGTTTAAACCTTAAGGTGGGGTTCACCCTCGGGTTGAAAGCTCTTAAATTTACCCTATGAAAATGTTCATTTTGGGTGAAAAAAAGAAATAATAATAAAAGAGCAAATTGGGATGGCGCCGAGAAATCGGCCCGACCGTACACAAGCAAAAGAAAAATCATCTACAAACAATATTAGAATTTATAAATGACTTATTTTGTTAGATTTAAAACAAAAGAAAAAGGGATGTAATAGGTACACATGGAAGTATTTTACGTTTTTTCCGTACAACATGTTATTTTCCGGGTTTTTTAACCCGATTTTTGTATGAAATAAAATCCAATATAAATAAAAATAATATAAATAAAAAAAAATAAAAAAAATAATAATAAAAAATTTTTTTATTTTTTTTCAATTCAATTTTTTTATTTCACAAAACAAAAAATTTAAACATTGTTACATCCCCAAAAAAACCCCACAAACCCCATTATGCGGGCTCATCTGGGGAATAAACAAAAATCAAATAAACTACAAAAAAACCCCCATAGAGGAAGGAATCATTATAAAAAAACCTTTATACAAACCCAAAAACATTAAATAAAAAAATTTTGAGGTAGTTTTCCCCGTAATTTAAAAAATTAAAAAAAAATAAACACTACACAACTTAAAGGGCCTTTTGTTTTTAAACTATCAAAAACTTGTCAGAAACATGGGAAAAGGATGAGTTCGAAAAAAGGAAAAGAGCAAAACAGATTTAGGTAAGAGCAAAAAAAAAAATTGAGAAAACAAATATATTTTTATTTTTTGGGCTTGCCCCCCCGGAAATTTTTTTAGAAAAATTTAATAACTGACCGGGAAAGGGTCTTTAAAAGCTTGGGGAAAACAAAACCCTCTGGGGCGCCTTTGACCGTTTTTATTATTATTTTCCCCGGAAATTGCAAATTTTTTTTTTCCCTGAAAAAGTGTGCTTTTAAATTTCTCTGCACAAAAATTTTTAAATAATCTTTTTAAAGTAATATTTTATTATAAGTTGGTACGGGGAAAAAGCCGTCAACAGAAAAAAGGTTGCAAAAGAGGTATGCCCTCCCGAGTCGATAAAAATTTTTGAAAAATGGCGGGGGTCTTATTTGGCGAAAAAGCTTATTTTGGTACACAAAATTTTTTTTTAATTTGGCAGTCAGAGGAAACCCCCACGCAAGTAGCCCATAAAATATAATAGTTTTCTGAAAAGAGCGATTAAACTTTTACGTAACACTGAAAAGGGTTTTAAAACGTTTTAAAAAAAAAAACACGCCAAAGGCAGGTTTCGTAGGCGCTTACAAAATCAGTCAATATGAGGTCCCCCAATTTTGAAAGTTTATAAATTCCAAATTTCCCCAAATACATAGGGCGGGGTAAAACCTTCTCAAAAAAATCACTAATGCACACGTCAGGGGATCTATTTGATTATGCAAACATTCTTGGAATGGGGTGACACACTGACCCCCCCGGAGAAAATCTGGGTTTTTGAGTGCACCAAATGCATTATTTTTGTTTTTTTGCTTAATTACAAACCCTTTATCAGAATTTTTTAAAAAGTTAAAAAAATCTTTTGTTTAAATAAAACTGTGCTATTTAAAATTTTTTTATGTACTGAAAAAATTTAAAAATGTAAATGGCAAAATAAATACTGGCAATTTTTTAAAAACTTTTAACCCAAAATCATTTACGTACACTAAAAAAAAAAATTTTGGGCCCAAAAAAAAGAACCCTGAGGAACTCCTGCAAAAACATCACTTTTCGTGGCAAAAAAAATCCCAACCTTAAATCTTATTCTTCGGGGTTTTTAAAGGAAATTTTTAAAACCAATTTAAAATTGGGCCAGAATACCAATTCGTCAAGACATTTTAAAATTTTTGACGTGTTTAAGTATCAAATGCCTTGTTTTAAATTTTCCAAAAAACTGGCCGAAATGTGCATATTGTCTTTTAAATTTTTGTTTTAAACCCAAAATTCGCAAATTTAAACTAGAAGATTTTCGGCTCTTCCCTTTTTTAAAACCCAAAAAACCTGATTATTAGTAAAAATTTTAAAAATTTATCAAAATATTTGGCATAAAGCGTCAGCTACTACCCCGTTCCTTTAAATTTTTTTAAAAACCCAGATAAAAGGGAAAAGGGCCCTGTAATTACAAAGTCCATATGGCTGCTTTTTTTTAAACCGGTCTTAAAATGAAACTTTTAAAAAATTTGGGGGATTCTCCCTTTTCCCAAAAGACAGGTTTTAAAATTTTTTTTGGGAAATTGGGGACAAAATATCCTCTGCCGTGTTTTGGGGAAAAGTCGATCACCCTAATCCCTAATTTCCCAGGTTTTTTGGGTTTTACACTTAATTTACGGTAATTTTAAGCCAGTAGCTACACTTACTTTGCTAGGTACATAGATTGACTCTGAGAAAAAGGGGGAAAAAAGCTTAAATTACAAAGAGAAATTATGTTGAATCATTTTAATCCATCAACAAAAGAAATCAACAAATCTTTTAAAGCAATTTCTTCCTCACTGTATTTATTTGTAAGTTTTTTTGTTTTTTTCCCATGTAAACGGGGGTTCCCCGCTTAGTTTTCCCTATTACTTCATTAATCACCTCCCTTTTGGGTTTTGTTTAGCATCCCCTTTTAAAGGTACTTAAAATTTTTTTTTTGGAAAAAATCACGTTTCATTTAAAAATTTCCTTCACTACCTCATTGCGTAATTTTTATATTCATTTCTTTAAGTCTGCCTCAAAGGGTTATTTTCCCTTTTAGCATTCCTCCACTTACGGAACAACCTATCTTTTTTCGCTGAACCATACCAAAAAAGGTTCATTTCCATCCACTCCTTTTTCCCTCTTTTCCTTTTACGCCCGGGTTGCAAAAAAAAGGACAAAATTTTTCATGTATGTTAGTATAGTAAAACCGGGAAACGAGTCGTAGGGGCTTTTTCCCTCATTAATTTCCTTTAAAATCTCCCCCAATTCACGCGTTTAAAAGCAGTAAACACTTTCCTCTCATCAAATGAAACACGAGGGTTTTGTTTACAAAATTACTTTGATTGGTGTTTTTGAAAAAACCAAAAAGGGATGACACGACCATGTAAGGGATCGTTTATTTACACCTAAAAAAAAGCCGACTTCCCCATAATCAAAAATTTCCCCCCCCCCGCCCAAAAAAAATGTCAATACACGTTTTTTACCACAATCTCGAAATTTCTTCTTCTCTCGTTATTTCCCTTTATGCATTTTAAAAAACCCAAAATTTGCCCAAAAAAGTTTCATAAGTATGAAAAGCATTTGATCCCCCGCTCGTCAAGTAAATCAATGTTCCCGTCCCCCATGATTATAACCCTTTGGGGTTTTTTAAAAATTTCCAATTAACCACCCGATTCAAGTTCTTGGGTAAATTTAAATTTTTATTTCTAGAGCGTTGATTTTGAGGAGGGGCCCGTATTCGCCCCCAAAAATGAAATAGTAACATTTTTAGGAAAAGTTAGATTTCGCAAAGCCTCAGATAAACAGATTTTGTTCAAAAAACCATAGCTTAAAAAAGATTTTATGTAAAATTTAAAACTCCGCCGCCTCTTTTATCCGGGGGGCATCTTAAAAAACCATTTCGTATCCATCTAAACAAAACGATTTTTCTTCCACCCTTTCTTTCTTTTTGTTTTTGAAAACCCAAAAAAATTCCCAAATTTCTCCAATTTTTTTACTAATTATAAACCCTTTACCTCATCCCACTTACTTTCAGATAGGGACCTTACATTTAAAAGTTAAAAAACCCAAAACCCTCCCCCAAACTCACCCAAACCACCCTTTTTAAATCATCAATAAATCGCATGGTTTTGTTTTTTCCTCGAAATCTAGACCAAACAACCGTAGCTAAAAAATTTTCATTCACTGACATTTAATTTTGTACTAATTTTTTCTAGATCGGGAAACCCTGTTGGGTGATAACCCCTTAAAGAAACAGCTTTTGTTTCCTTTTTAAAAAAAATCTTGGGCCCCGCCCTTTAAACCCCGAAAAACTTAAACTTAGATTGTTTAGCAATTACTTTAGCTTCCACAATAATTTTACGATGAAAAAGGGGTCAGATTTTTATTTATGAAAAACCCTTTTCCTTCTCACCTGTCGCGACAATTTCGTCACAAATTTTCGATTTTCCGTTTTGGGAATGAAACAGGGCACGTTTTTTGCCTGGGGCGTCAGCTGAACGATTATTTCGGGGGCGGGCGGTTTCCCTTTCGAGTGGGGAAATCGGGAGCCGCGTCAATCTCCTCGGGCAACAGGAAAATACCCAAATTTGCCCGCGACCTTTAAAACGAAAGTTGTTGACGTTTTTTGTCCTCAGTCACAAAATGTTACAAGTTCCCCCTTCTTGTTTCTGTGTATTGGTCTTTGCTTATCTACCTTGGCATGTAATTCTGCGATCACCCTTTTTTCTTTTTTCACACTTATTTTCCCAAAAAACCCCGACCGTTTCACTCAAAGACTTAGTTCTAAGGAAAGTTTTTTTTTAAATGATTTGAATTCCCCCCGTAATGCGTTAATATTGTCACAAAATTTTAGTTTTAAACTCCAAAAAATCATGTCTTGCAAAACCCTTATTTTTCCTGATCTTTTGAGGGCCCGTGACAGCCAAAAACAACGCCATAAAGAATTTGCCCACGGGGACTTTTTCTGAGGGGTTTTTTTTTTTGCCCCACCACACACTTTTAAATTAAAGGGACTATTAAAAGCCCGGGCAAGTTATTGGGGGCCCCGTCCCAGGCACCTCAGACTTAAAAGTAACCGCACAAAATAACCCCAAAACCCCAGGGGCACAGACCAGCGATAAATACGCCCTTTACCACAGAGTCTACGAGCGAATGGGTGATAATAAAAAAAAATAATAAAATATAATAATAAAAAAATAATAAAAAATAATAATAATAAAAATAATAATAATTAAAAATAATAATAATAAAATAATAATAATAATAATAATAAAAATAAAAATAAAAATAATAATAAAAAATAATAATAATTTAAAAATAATAAAATAAAAAAATAATATATAAAATATAAATTTTTAGCATATTTTCATTTAGAGGGATTTTTTTTGTAACTTCGCAAGGTAAATATCTAAAAAGTATAATATTTAGCATTTTAAAGTAAAACCCGTTAATTTTTTTGCAAAAAATAAGAAGATTGAGTCTTCTAAATTCGTCAAATAAGAAAAAATTTTTCAAAACGAAAAAAGGGAAGGAGGTTTTAGAAGCGGGAAACCTTTATCACCGCCCTGAAATTTATTTAATCAAATTTAGGGAAAAATGATTTTTCCTTCTTTTTTTGGATTTACTTTTTAAAAAAATTTAAAAAATAATAGGTGACTTTTACAGATGGTAGAATAATTTATCTAGAAAAAGGAAAATTTGGGAATTACAAAACCATGGATTTTTTTGGGGGGGGGGGGGTAATGGAATCATTCCCGACCAACCCAAAACTTTGGGAAAAAAGGGCCGCGGGATCAAATGGGCAGAAGATTTTGAACATTTGTGTGTGCGTAGCTATTATAGGGGAACGTTATTAGAGACTTTTTTTTAATAGGGTTTTCGACAAGAGCCCATAGGGAGTTTGTTCGTGGGGGGGGAAATTCCCTTTTTTGAAAATAAGTGAACAAAAAGAAAAGCTACCAAAAAAAGAATTATAGTAAAAAATAAAATGTTACCATTTAAAAATAAATTTAAAAAGAATAAAAAACCCAAATGAAGAAAGAACTACAAGCGCATCAAGATGAAACGGCAAACATCAGCAAGGACAGCGAAGAAGAGACCCTTATACCCAAAAGCTACTAGAAACCCACCAGAAAAACCCGGGATTGCCCTACCCGCAAGAACTTTTAAATCTACCCAAAACACCAAACTTCCAACCAACCCGAACTTTAAAACCTATCAGAAAGCCCCGACCCCAAACCCGAACTCCCGATTTACCAGAACGTCCAGGGCCCCCAGAAAATCCCGACCTACCAGAACGCCAGGCCTACCAGAAGTCCAAAAAACCACTAGAAAAAACCAAAAACCAACCCAAAAAGATCAAGATATCCGAAAAAACTAGACGATCAAAAAACCCAAAAGGTGATTGCTAACGCAATAGAAAATACCCTGACTGATCAATCTAAAGAACCTCCTTTCTTTAGGGATTTACAACAGCCATGTCCCGAGTTTGGGGCACATACAAACCCCCAAAAGAAGACCATAACATACCTAAAACCCCAAACATTCAAAGGAAAAGAAGACAGCGGGGGGGACACATAAGGAAAAACACATATTTTATCGATTTCACACAAAAGAACTATCATTTGGGAGACGTTCATGCGGGAATTTTTGTTTCCCCTGTACAGTGGTTTTGATATTTGGGGTTAAAGGGAAAATCTGCAACATCTTCAAAGACAAAAAAGGAGAAAAAAGTACGAAAAAGGGGGAAAAACGACTAGTTGGGAGAATCGTTTAGCTTGGAGAGAATCGGTCGACTGGAAAAAAAAACCGAAAGGGGTTTGTCTAAAAATGTGATAAGGGTATGCCCAAAATAATTTGGGAAAAATTTAAGGGTTTACGCCCAAAACATGAAAAAACTTAACCCAATTCATTTTACGAAATTTGGATACACTTAAACAAAAAAAAAGTGCTCTAGCTAAGAGATTAAAAAAATATTAAAAAAAGTAGTAATTTGAAAAAAACAAAACCGAATGTTTAAAAAAAAGGAAAAACAGTTTTTAAACCCAAAAAAATTAGTACCGAAGAAAAAAATAGGGAAAAGGAACCCCCAAATAAACAGAGGGTAGAAAAAGTTTTTTGGGCAGGAATAAAGGGGTAACCCGGTACACCCCAACCAGGATGCACAAGGGTTCAAGATGAAAATCTAGGATGAGCGATATTAAATGAGATGAGATTCGAAGGTATAATATTGATGAATTAAAATCGAAATCAGTTTTACACATAGGGTGGAAAGCACCAGGTAATGATAATATTCAAAAATTTTTGGTATAAGAAATTCAATAATACTAAAAATCAAAATTTGAAAAAAGTCTCCAAAGAGTTTTTTAAATGGAGTTAAAGAAATACCCCAATTCTTTACTTTAAGGAGTTAACCCTTTTTCCCAAAACCCAAAGGGCAATGACCGAAAACCCAAGTAAATATCGGGCCAATTACATGTCTACCAAAATATATTAAAATATTGACTTCATGCATAAAAATAAAGTAATAATCATTGCGAAAAAAACCAAAAATCATGGCCGAGGAAAAAAAAAGGATGCTGTAAGAATCACGGGATGTAAAGAACAACTTTTTATTGACTCTACTGGGGAATGAAACAGGCACAAAAATAAGAAAAAGGGAAAATTAACCCTAAACTAAAATTTGGGCTACAAGAAAGCTTTTTTTAAACCCAAAACCACACACCTTTGGGTTATTCAGATTTTAAAAAAATAAAATAAAAAACAACCCAGTAATTGTAAACTTTTTGAAAACGTTTAAAGGAGAAAATGGAGAACAACACCCAAAACTAAATATGAAAAAACCCGCGATTTAATACAGATCCCAATACAAATTAAACGTGGGATTTTTTCCCAAAGGGGACTTTATTAAGTGCATTATGGTTTTGTCTGTCATTTAAAACCCCCTGTCAATAAAGCTTTAAAAATCGACATCGGGTTTTTAAATTAAGGGGCAATAATGTGGGATGTCAACCATTTTCCCCCCTATTCTACATGGAAAGACCCCAAAGTTTATGCATTTAAATTTTGCTCAACTAAAAAGTCTAGTCCAAAACAAAATTAGAAAATTTTGTCAAGATACTGCCTGGAGTTTTGGGGTAGACCCAAAAGTAAAAACGCTACATATCGAAAAAGGGGAAGGTTTACACAAGCAGAAGAGGGTTTCCCGCTAGATGAAGGAAATAGGGGTTGGAATTTTAATGGGGCGATAAAGTTTTTACAAATTTTAGGATTCTCACAAACTGCCAGAATTGAACATAAAATTATAAAACAAAAAAATTTATAGATACATACAAGAAACGCTAAAAATCTATCCTCAAGGGCGCAAATTTAAAAGGTTTTTAAAAAAAAAAATCACAGCAATAAATACAATGCTGTAAACCCGTACGGGCATATTTTATTCGGGGGGAAACATTAAAAGGACGCCGACAGACATCCACGCGTTTTGGGAAAAATTAACTCGTACTACATACCAAAAAACAGAATACATCATCCTAAAACAGGGGAATAGAGAATTGACACTTCCCAAAAGAAAAAAGGGGGACGGGGGCCCAATTGATCTTTAAAAAAACTTATATTAAAAAACAAAAAAGACATTTTAAAAAATACTTTTTTACAAAGGCAAAAAAATCCCCACGGGATAGGGCTGTGGTGCTAGCTACAAATCATTACTCCTCCAAACTAGCAAAAGAAAAAGTCAATCTACAAGGGAAAAAATCATAACGAGCTTCAAAAAAAGTTACGTCTCTAGAAAAAAACCTACACAGAGGGCATTATGAGAACTTTCACAAGGTCCCCCTAGATTTAAAGCATCAAATAGGGTTTGGTTTAAAAAAACGGGGAAAAAAAATTTGGGAAACAGAAAAGGGTTTTTTTTGATGGTTTTTCAAGAAGAGTGTTGGCCCACGAACAATTATAAAAAATACATAAAAACAAGATGCGACAGGTAAAAAGACAATGTAGAAAAAAGTGTTTCAAAGGGTGAAACAAACGAAAACATCTATCCGGGTTTTAAAAAATCCCCTATGTCAAAAAAATTACCTTTACAGAAATAACCCAAAATGCTAAAATTATTCATCAAAACTGCAATCAATACAACCCCATTGACCACCAAAACACACCTTACTACAAAAACAAACCCCGAGAAAGTACTAGATAGTAAAGATTAAAAATTATATTACGACCGCCCCAGTTTAAACAAACCAAAAGATCATCAAAAAAAGGGCCGGATTTAATAAAATTGACAAAAAGAAAACAAAGGGAAAATACCCTTATCGACGTTGCTATCCCAATGGCCATAAAGTCCCCGGGCCAAAGTGGAAAAAAAAAATTGACAAGTATAGTGAACTTTCAATTGAGATAAGAAATGTGGAAAAAAGAAAAAGGTAAAAACAATCCAAATTTATTATTCAGCCAAAGGAAACATACCCCAAGAAGCACATGAAAGCATTAAACAAAATAGATCTTCCAAAAAAATGTATACATCAGACTCCCAAAAAGGGGGTAATTCCCCAAACGTTTAAAAGTTCGTAAAATTTCCTAAACTAAGAATGATACTTTGAGGGTTCCCAGACAGCTTCCATCCTTTACATGGGTTTTTTCCCCTGGTTTCCCCCTAGCCGAAAAGCAAATGCTAGGATGGCGAAAAGGAAAAAACGGCCCCGACCCTACACAGCAAAAAAAAGAAAACATCATCTACAAACAATATTACAATTTTTAAATACTTATTTTAGTTAGAGGGTTAAAACAAAAGTAATAATGTATGTAAAAGGTACACATGGCAGGGACTTTTACGTAAGTCCCCTACAACCTTTTGCTCCGGTTTTTAAACCCAGTTTTTTGAAATACAAACCAAAAAATAATAATTTAAAAATAAAATAATAAATAAAAATAATAATAATAAAAAATGTAAAAATAAAAATTTAACTCGTAAATTTCCTTTTCTAAAAAAACAGAAACACACCTAACAAAAAATTGTTAAAAAACACCAAACCTTACACACTCAAAAAGGGAAAGAACTAAAAAAAGGGCCAAAACTCATCTACCCTTTTAAAATAAACGTCCATTTTCCCATAACAGCATCCTCGAAAAGCTTGGCAAAATAGAATTTGCGATTTTTAATTTAACGTAATAGTTTATCCAAGTTCTTTTTTTCTAATTAATTTAAACGTAATAACATGCAAATTCTATTTTGCCAAGCTTTTCGAGGATGCTGTTATGGGACACTGTACGTTTATGTGGAAGGGTAGATGAGCTTGGCCCTTTTTTTAGATCTCATTCCTTTTGAGTGTGTAATGGTTTGGCCTGTATTCTACAAGTTTTTGTTATGTGTGTGATCTCATTACTTTTTCAAGTTCCATTACAAAATTATTTGCTAAAATATAATATTTTTATCAAAGTTGATTTAAATTCTATGGTATTAGCAGTAACAATATAGGATGTAAAATATCTAGACCCGGATTCATGTACATCCTGGGTATAGGTGGTATAACCATGGTATAACGACGGTATAAGGACTGGACCCCAATTCTTGAGTTCGTGGGAGATGAGTTGAAAACGCAATTTGAAAACGAAGTCGTTTTCGTTTTCGAAGGAATTGGTATTCTTGAACGGTATCGTGGAAACCGTCATGGGTTGTGAGTTGAAAGCATTGATATTAAACCCCTATAGTAGGCTAGATTAGCAGTCTCCTATACCTCCGCACAGGCGCGAGCGTAGCAAATTGAAGACTTAACCGGCCCATTTCCAAGATGGGCGATTTGGTGTTTTAATTTATGCTTTTTTAATGCAATAAAGTATTTTACTGGATTGTTTGATATGGTTTTAGCTTGTGCAGCATGGTATTAAACAAAAGAAACAATACGAAGTGATTGCATAAGGGAATTTAGTAATCATTTGGTGTTAAAGGCTAGTATGCTTACCTGTCAACCTGGCGGCAATCTTGAGAACTATTTGGCCACAAATCGCTCCCATTTGATTAACATGTAAACTGTCATTTTAAGATGGCTTCTAATTGTACCGGAAGTGGACCACCGACTGCTGGTCTAGCCAATTATATAGGATGTCTATGGTTGAAAGAGTATCACGAAATCCAAACACTTTAAAAAGATTTGCGTATAGCAAAAGCTCGAAAAAGTTCTATATTTATTCTAGATGGCAGTGCCTTCAAAACGCGGGCCAATCGAAAGACAAGTTGTATGGAAATTTGATTTTTGGGCAATTATGTAAAACAAACAGATGAGCAAGTTCATATCAGAACAATGTTGTGCTGGCATAGGGTTGGGCTAGGCTTGTCAAACATGTAATGTAAGTATGAATTTTACTAGTCCTATACCCAAAATGGAACTTTAGCCCTACACTTTTGCATTATAAATAATTTTCCACATCTGGGCCTAGGCCAGGGACGGTTTCTGATTTGTTTTATGAGAGTATAATGACACCTTTTCTCTTTCCACACAAAAGAAAAAAAAAATTTTAAATGTCCGCTATTGTTTACGTATCGCACTTTCCCGCCTAACTCTGCTTTACCGTCAACAAGTGTCAAGTAACTATGGTTACTTGTTGATTGTATGCCAAGTGTTTAAGGCTTATTTTTAAAACCTTTTATTTAAAAGCCTTCCAACAAACTTTTTAAAACTTTTTTTTCAAAAGGGGACTATATTTCTATAACCTTAATGTCCATGTAAAATATGAACATTGTAGTCCCACCCGTCTGGGTCAGAATCGCCGGGCCGACGTATTAGATGTTAGCAGTAGCAGTAGTAGCAGTAGCAGTAGCTAACATCCTTAAAGTGATTTTTTAGCATTTTTTTAAGCCATTTTTTCACCAAGAAGGAATAATCGTACCCCAATAAAATTTGGCATGTGTTGTCAGGTACCTAAATCCCCTCGATTGTGATAGTTTTCAAGTTCACATCACGTTACATGACGGCTGGGTAACACCTCGAAATCACCCCAACTCTTCTTGGTGTATAAGGTGCTTGAGTGTGTAGCGCACCGCGGCTTGGCTGCGGCGCCCTAACGGGCACCTAGATGCATCATCCTAAATCAGCAATGGAGAGATTGACACTTCCAAGAGAACAAGGAGGACGACGCCTAATTGATCTGAACAACTTATATTATAAACAACTAGACATTTTAAGAAAATATTTTTTTTACAAAGAGCAACCAATCAACACTGCATAGGGCTGTGGTGCTAGCTGACAAATCATTAACTCCACTCAATCTACCAAACGAAAATGTCAATCTACAAGAGAAAACTCATAACTGACCTTCAAAAAAAGGGTTTCGTCTCTCAGAAAAGACCCTACCAAGAGACATTATGATGAACTATACATAAAGGTTAGGTAGATATTAAAGCATCAAATAGGTGGTTAAACAACGGGGGAAATATTTGGAGAAACGAGGTTTTATGCTGGCTATTTAAGACAGAGGATTGCAACGAAAAATATAAAAAACATTATTCAAGATCGACAGTAAACGATCATGTAGAAAATGTAGTTAAGGTGAAACAAACGACCAATATCCGGTGCCAGTCCTATGTCAAACGGTTACCTTACAGAATAACCAAATACTAACCTTATTCACCAAAATAGCATCAAGTACAACTCATTGATAAACCCCCACAAAAAACCTTAAGGGCTTTTAAA
>JAMZAV010011793.1:0-20249 GCA_024449915.1 Sweltsa coloradensis
ACAGAATTACAACAAAATTCCTTTCCTTTGGGGTGTTTTATCATGCCCACCAGCACGACCCTCAGTTCATTTAACGCCATGATTAGGGTAGAATTTTTGGATTTTTTGTCCTGGTCCTATGTAGACTTTTACTCGGTTTAGAATGCCACAAAAGGGGAAATACATTTGGTTTCATGCCAATGTTGAACAGTAACACAAACCCCAAATAACTTATTTGGCTAGTATAGCCATCAAAAGGAATGGCTAATAAAATAAGTCAGTTGTGAAAAGTTTTTTTTCTTTCTTTTGTTGGTAGGCCTAGCTTCGTCGTATGGCGCCCACTTGAGGAACTTCATCATGGCATACAGCACCTCGTTGTCCTTTGGGTTGTCCTAGTAGGAATTTTTTGCACAAAGTTATGATGTATCATATTTATTTTTTTATTTTAAATCTGTCTTTGCTATTATTGAATATCAAAACAACAGTTATTGTCATTTTCCAGTCTTTTGTTCTTATGCCAAGGGTTTTTCTTTTGAGATCGTTCCTTTGATAGCAAGTGCATTAGTTTCGCTAACATCCTGGAATGGATGCTTACTACATGCTATGTCGGTTATATGCTCGGCAAGATGCACACGGCAGAAAGTGGTTTGGTTGGTTCTATTGCCAAGACCTAGATGTCTATATTACTGCATCAAAATTATTCATAGGCATATGCCTACAATATTTTAAAACTTAGTCATAGTGCAATTTTTTGTGTGAGATCTATAGGTCTTTGGTGATTGTACTCAATAACAATAACACAACAGGTATCAGTATAGAAATTTTCAAATTTCATCAATATCAGAGTAGTTTTTTGACCGACAGAGGACTAAGAAAGCAATTTAAAATAAACATCATAAAAGTGCAGTCGTGGGCAAGTTCATCAATATAACGAACCTAAAAAGTTTGAGACACTTATCAAAATGGAACTAGTCACAAACTTGTTCTTCTTAAAATAGGAACTTACAAATCCATAAAAAATAACAAAAATAACTCAAAATTTATTCGTCCATTCTCAGAAGAACAGAAAGTCACCAAAACCAAGCTAATTTGAGATTTCAATGTGTATTTCAACCAGTGTTCAGAAGAGATTTTTTTACTTTTTAAAATTTTTACAACTAAATTTTGTTAAAATCACAACAGCTGCTGTATGAACTTTTTAGTTAACGTTAATCTGTTACAAGTTCATGATACTGGAAAAGGAATGCATTTCCCCAAAATTTACTTAGAGGGAACTCAATTGATTGAATTAGAAATGTCTCTGCCATTGTTTTAAAAAAACAATGCAGGTCCAAGTACAGATTTTTGAAATTTGGCCTGTAAATTTTGTCAAGATCGGAGTAGCCGTTTTACTATATAGTATCATGCGAAAAACACAAACAACTACCATCCGAGCTCTGTTTCCCCTGGGAAAAAGTTTGTTTGTTTGTTTGTTTATAAGCCTTCTTTGGTACACTTATGCGTCCCACCCACTATTGTGGTGGAAAAGTTTTGGAGTTGTCAAGAAATGTAAACATACTATCTATTAGTATTACATATAAAAAATTTAAAAATTTAAAAAGTACAATGTCAATAAAATGCTACTGTACATTACTACTACAGATTAAAAAAGGTTAAAATAATACAGAGAGGCATAGTCAAAAAATGTCTACTGTACATTACTACAACAGATTATAGAAGGATAAAAAAATACAGAGGGAATATTTACAATAGTACAAATATACAAGATCACTATTACAGTTTAAAAGGTTGATACCAAGCCAGAGACTGAGGCCAATGTTCAGTCCCCCCAGCTGTAGAAATTCTGACAATGAGTAGAATTCTTTATCCAGCAACCATCCCTTTAAACCCTCCCCTTTAAAGGAGCTTCTCCCAATTTTGGGCTTTGATCCCCTCAGGCAGATGGTTATATACTTTTATACCTGCTTGAATAGGATCATTCTACTTATTTTAAGTCTACACTTATGCAGGTGCAGGTCCTCTTTTGCCTTGTATTGTGATCATGAAAGCTTTCATTTCTTGGGAAGTATTGGGGGATTGTCACTCACAAAGTTTGCAATTTCGAGGATATAGAGGCATGCTACTGTCAGTTTTCCCCTGTGCCCTGAACACGTTTCTCCCATGATGCTCTATGATGCAGGTTGGGCAATAATTCTTACAGCTCTCTTCTGCAGTCGAAAGACTGATGCTACACTAGTTGCATTACCCCAAACATAATACCGTATTGAATTATCGATTGGCAGAATGCAAAATTACCATTTTGGGGCCACATGTGGTTACAACGCTTTATCACATTACTGGGAAACAAAGCAAGAAGTGCTCAACCTGCCACACATCTTATTCACATGTTCAGCCCAAATTAGCTTGTAGTCCAACACCAGTCCAAGGAATGCTGCATGCTCCACTGGTGTGAGACTTTCTCCCTCATAATTAAAAGGCTCCTGCAGAAGATCTCCCTTTGTTTGAAAGATAGAATCTGAGTTTTGGCACAATTAAGTTTTAGTTTATTGGCCTCAAACCAGAGAATTTCTAGGAGAATTTCTAGGAATTTAGCTTCCAGGCCTATACTACTTAGAGCCCTAATTATCACACACGTGTCGTCCCCCAAAGTGAATCACCAGCCCATAAGGGACGTTACCTGGTAGATCGTTTAAAATAAATAATAAAAAACACCGGTCCAAGGGTCGACCCCTGAGGTACCCATGTCTGACTACTCTCCAAGGCGAGAGAACTGCCGAGACGCCCTTTTCCTATTGAAACCCTCCCGCTTCCTATTCAATAAGTAAGATTTGATCCAAGGAAAGGCTTAACCCTCGCAACCCTATATGTTCGAGTTTTTCTAATTAATAGGCTGTGGTCAATAGTGTCGAAGGCTTTGGAGAGGTCGCACATGATTGAGCCTACTGCCTCCCCCTCTTCAGAGCTAGTTGAACAGCGTGTGTTAGTTGAAAGACGCTGATTTAATAGAGTGGGCCCCCCCCTAAAACCGTGTTGGCATTCTGAGAGAGGGTTGTATTTTCCCAAGAATTTGTTGAGCTGTTTTTAGGGAAAAGTTCTCAAATATTTTAGAGAAAATTTTAAATTAGTGAAAATGGGCCCATTAGCCATGTCTTGTGTGTTACCTTTCTTAAAGATGGGTTTAACTATGGCGTATTTAAGCTTCTCAGGGAAGCTTCCAGTTGCAAAAGATGCATTAAGATGACTGCTAAAGGCTCTGCTATAACTGAGAGGGTACCTCGTCCCATCCTGCTGAACGTTTAGGTTTTTTAAATTTTTTAATTACTTCAAACACATCACCTGCACTAACCGGCCTCCAAACAGAAATCTTGAATGGATCTATCAGGCAGCTTCCGAACTTTGTCCATACATGGGCTGGAAAGGGATTTTTTGATGAGTCGATTAAACTATCTGCCAATTCGACATAATAATTATTGAATAAGTTTGCTACCCTTCCATTCTGTAAAACTTCCTTCCCTTGTATGTTCAATGTTATAGTTGTGTCTATGTTTATCCCTTTTTTTACCTGCTAGTGTCTCGACAACGTCCCCCCTGTGGCCTTAACTTTGTTACTGGCCTTGCCTATCAAAGAATCTGTTTGATTTTTCTTTGCTATACTGATGTCATGCGCTACCTCCCTTTTTTAAAGGCTCTAAATTGCTTACAAAGGCTGGATTGTGTCATATTAAATCCTTGTGTAACATCTTTTCCTCGCACACTCACGTTTACTGTCATCGTAATCCACTGCTTGTATTTTTTTTTCCTCCCTAAATTGTTTTAATTGGAAATGTTTAGTGAAAACCCCCAAGAAGCTTTGAAAAAAAGCATTGTAATTTTCATCTACTAGAGGCTCCTTTTCTACTGAGTGCCAGTTAGGTTGGCTAAGGTCCTCCACAAAATCTTGAATACTTTTCCCCCTTGTATTGTCTACACCATGTAAGTGCTTGTGCTGCCCCCTTCTGTCTACCTCCGTCTATGGTAGATTTTATAATTTGGCACATGTGGTCGGAAAACCCAGTCTCGACAATATTTGGCACGCCCCCAGATTTAAAATTAGTGAGAACATTGTCAATTATTGTGCTGCTTGTCTCGTAACTCTAGTTGGTCTGTCTATCTGAGCAGTGAGGGTTTTACATTCGTAACGATTAACATCTCATGAGTAGGGGAATTATCTACCGCAAAATCTAAATTAAAATCTCCACATATAATTATATGCTTATTTGCATCTTTACTCCTAAGAATTTTAAAAAGGGATTCTAGTTTACCCAAGAATTGCTTAAAATTTGCTTGCTTAGGAGGCCTTTATATGGTACAAATTACTAGGCCAATCTTGATTGGTTTCACTAGTTCCAGGGCACATAATTCTATGACTGACTCGGTTGCTACCTGGTTAAGATCCTGTCTAGTAATGAATTTGTAGCCGGGCGTCTTCTGATAAAGATCACCGCTCCACCCACTTAGATTTACTCCTCTTAAAATGCGTTGCTAGATGAAAAATCATTTATTAAAAAGCTTGGCTCCCGGCCCTTTATTAGCCAGTGCTCAGTCAGGCAGATGAAGTCGATTAGCTCTTCCTGAGTGTCTAAGAAAATCCCAAGTTCAGCTTTCTTTTCCTGTCCCATACCCTGTATATTTAAATGTATTAATGATTTTACTGCTTTGGACTTCACTGTATTAATGCAATGCTAGGTCTAGTCATAGGGCAAGCCCTGGTAGATATTACGTGAAATTATTAATGAAATTGACATCTCGCTACGCGCATCATGCACTCAAGAGGGTGATAAACCATTTTATATATCGTGGAAATTGCTTGATTGGAAAGGCTTCTGTCAGCCGATATTTCTTAGCAGCTTCAAATTACTTCCTAAATATGTTCACAGATTACAGCCTAGCACAACAGTTAATGATAGTGTTTATGAGACATCTCAGCATATTTTTAATGCAAATATAATATTATGTTGTCGACATTACTGGTGTGTACGCCTACAAATGACAAATTGTGTATTTTGAGCCAGGTTGCAAAGTTTTTATATTTTGTATAACTGGGTCGCTACTAAATTAGTTTGGGAAATGCTGCTCTAGCCAATAGAAAAATTTTACATACCTTGCACATTTTATATCCCAATAGGGGCAATAATGCAGTTTGTTTTAGATTTTGTGTACAAAACGTTTGAGTGCAAAAATACTGGTAGGTTGGTATAATGATTTATTTAGCTTTGCAAACGGTGCACAGATAAGTACACTAGCAAGAGAAAAAATGTTATAGTAGTGTTTATCAGTTTTCTTTGAATTGCAATACTTTACAGATTTAAAATAATACTTATCTTCCAAAATCATGTGCCTGTGTGACTGTTGTTGATTTATTTGAAAACAATACTTCTCTAATAACTTGGGCCATACATGTCGGAAATAATACAATACCTTCTCCAGTAAATGTCCATCTCTTCTGTGTCGAGCTTGCAGAACATCACGCTCCAAGGCTGTTCTCAAATGATTCGCAGCCCGTTTGGCCTCCTTCCGTTCCTGAAAAGGAAATACAAAGACATAAGTGAATGAAAGGAATAGAGTGACGTTTCCCCACAGGCGGAGAAAGTGCTCCCAGTTCCGGTGTAACACTGGGGCAAAGGCTCTAGCTGCTGTTGCCCGGGCGATACCAATATACCAATACTATAATATATATATTATAATATATATATTATAATTTAGAAAGATCTTCCTAAATTTGTTTCTATTCATTTTGTTTTGATGGCCTGCTTTGTTATTTTCTTTTTGTTGGTGTGTTTGGTTTTGTTATTGTTTTTAATTTCAGTTTTGTAATTTAATCTCTTGAAAAAGGAACTCCAATCTGAGTTCCGAAACGTTGAGTAGCAATTAAACTCAAGGAGTGGCGTAAACCGAAAAAAAAACACTATTATTTCTAAAAATAAGTTAACATATATATATATTAGAATCAAAATTGTAAACTTGTCGGGTTATTTCGCCACGTCGATTTGACTTACCCATGTCACGTTTCTGGACCGCTCTGGGCCCCGTCATCAGGACGACTGACTGCTGAAGCTCTCGCTCGGACTAGTTGTGAGTCGGAAGTAGATGCTCAGTTGTGATACTGCGCATCGTCATCAAACACTGCCTAATAGTAAAAGAAAAAAAAAGATATTGTAAGAGCATTTAATAGACAATCTCAAGTGAAGTACGACTCGTCCGGTTGATAGTGATAAAGTGAAAGAACTAGCTACTGCCGTGTTACCTTATATTGATAAAACAACAGATCGCATCGGAAGGCTGTTATCACACCACAATATACGGACTGTTTTTAAGCCTCTACAAAAAAATAAGTCACTTACACAGATCGGTAAAAGATGTACGCCCAAGAATCCAGGCGCCGGGAGGGTATGAAGTACCCTGTAAGTGTGTGGGGGGTCTACATTGGACAAACGGGAGAACAGTGCAGGACAGGATAAGGGATCACAAAGGAAATTGTAGGCGGGCTGAAGTTAACTTATCGGCTGTAGCTAAACATGCGGTCGACAATATTACTGACAGTACTCACGCATTTGATTTTAATGAAGTCAGGATACTTAAACAAGAGAATAGGTTGTGGCCCAGATTAATTCGGGAAGCCATTGAAGTGATAAAGAAACCTCACAATATCAACGCTGATGACAATAAAGGTCTTTATAAGATTAGTGATACTTGGTTACCGGCAATTAAAGTTACTCAATCTGCTACATTTTCGACTCCGTTAGCACCAGCCTTGAAATCGTCTGAAACGGGGGACAACACCACACAGGTCACAGTCGTAGCTAATTCTAGTGTTTTAAACTCTAACGTTTTAATTTCTAACGATAAGGATAGGCTTTTAAATAACAATACTATAATGACACGTTTGAGAACTCGTGGACAGGGTAGTGAACCAAGTGGCAGTGCAGTTAACCACTTGAGTGTTAAATTTGTAACGCCCGCGTGTGAAGTGTTAAATACGAACTTTAATAGGAAAACTATGACAACACGTGCTATGTCACGCGCTAATGAGAAATAACGATATTTTACCTTGACAACACGTGTGGTCACGTGCTTATAACTTTTACTATTAGGCAGTGTTTGATGACGATGCGCAGTATCAACAACTGAGCATCTACTTCCGACTCAACTAGTCCGAGCGAGAGCTTCAGCAGTCAGTCGTCCTGATGACGGGGCCCAGAGCGGTCCAGAAACGTTGACATGGGTAAGTCAAATCGACGTGGCGAAATAACCCGACAAGTTTACAATTTTGATTCTAATTAATATAATATGTTAACTTATTTTTAGAAATAATAGTGTTTTTTTTTCGGTTTACGCCACTCCTTGAGTTTAATTGCTACTCAACGTTTCGGAACTCAGATTGGAGTTCCTTTTTCAAGAGATTAAATTACAAAACTGAAATTAAAAACAATAACAAAACCAAACACACCAACAAAAAGAAAATAACAAAGCAGGCCATCAAAACAAAATGAATAGAAAAAATTTAGAAAGATCTTTCTAAATTATAATATATATATATATATATATATATATATATATATATATATATATATATATATATATATATATATATATATAACTATATAACTTTGGTTTTATAGAAGGCGACTATGACGTTGCTATGTTAGTACTTTAGACAGAAATTAAAAAAGTGACTATGTTTATATAGTTGGTAAGAGCATGGACCGGAAAGCCAAGGTCCTGGGTTCGATCCCCGGTGTCGTCAATTTTTTAAATTTCTGTAACATAACAGCGTCATAGTCGCCTACTATAAAACCAATGTTAAACATATATATATATATATGGGCCCCTCAAAAGCCAATCAGCTTAAGTCTATAATAACAAAAGTGGAGAAAAACAGATGATTGTTAGGGTTTGAAATGTAAATTTCTGCAAAATTTCTAATAAATATTATTCATTAAATGTGATGTCGTATAGATTGTACTAACTTTTTAAAAGTTTTTTTATAAAATTTTGCTTTCATATGGTCGATCTTTAACACGTTTTTTGTAAAAATTGTGACTAGTCATTTGGCCACTGAAAATATGGCATATTTTGTTAGGTTTTAAAATTTATAGAAAATAATAATTTACAGTTCATAATTTTTGTTATTCATTTTATTTAGATACACGTCTATAATATTAACATGCATATTATACAATGATAAGCCTTATCATTATGAGGCAATATTCAATCAATCATACACTATTTCTTCAGTATCGGAGTCTTCAGGTAAGTTTGCAACTGTAGGCAACTTTCTGAAAAAATCATGATGAATTGGCGGAATATATCGTATCAGATCCATCATGTCCCTTTTCTTCTCGCGGGTAACAGGTCTTGCATTAGCGTACATCACCTCTTGCATTATAAGCCTTAAATCAGAAGGTCTTCCACGACGAGATTTGGCAAGGCTCACTTCGTAAAAGTTTGTTTCGTCATCGTGAGAGTTCTTAAACTTGTAACTTTTGGGAGCATCTTTATCGTAGTGCATCCATTTCATTTGAAGCCAGTTTACAGCACCACCATCAATAGTTTTTTTTTTCGGTTTGTGATAGACTCTTCCAAATTTTTAGTAGAGAGAAATTCCTCGCGCTGCATTTCAATTACCTTGAAGTGAGGGAGCTTCTTCTTTGCGCCCCGTGCGATGTCGTACCAATCCTGAGGTCCATCAATGTATTAATGTTTTTTTGCACTACTTTCAATGACCCCAAAATCGGCATCATTTGGCAAAAAGGAGTGCCCAGAAACTTAGAACTTATGGTCGATGGTAGTCGCTGCTAATCTAGTATTCTGTACCAATTTAAGGAGGGACAAAGCCATCTTTATGTTTCTGTTTTGCCCCATACAACAGTCTGTGTACATAATTATTCTTTTGTTGTTAGTGGCATTTTCTAAAATATGCTTCTTGATACAGCTTGCAATTTCTTGGGAACCTCGAGAACCCTGAGTCTCGTCCCACATGTACATGAACCCTACATTATCATTGAAGGAATGACATCCCAAGTTATACACATACATATTCCTTTTGTAATAGGCTGTTGACGTCGTCAACTTTGGAAATGGTAAAGCTTTTTGCAAGTCAAATGTGAAAACATAGGTATCTTCAATTGCCAAAGCTTTGTCAATCCGCAAAGATACGCGGGCTGCTTCAGCTAAAGCCAAGTGTGTTTATCTTTATTCTCAGCGAATCGCACAGCTGGCAGGTATCCTTTGAAGGGAGCTTAAAGTGCAGGTTAAATAGTGTTGAAAATACACGGTAGTACATTTTTTCTTTAAAAGGTTTTATACCACGTTCCGTGCATTGAGCGACGTATTGCGTAAACATGGCTTTAATGGTCAAGTTCTCGTTAAGATCTTTTCAATTAGGGTTATGGGCTCTGCTGTAGTGGCTAGTGTATGCGGGATACAACCTAATGTGTGCCACTATACCAGACACATCCAATTTGTTTGTGGGTTCTTTCTTGCCTCGTTTGTCTGCTAAAATACTCTCTTCATTTCCCGAACAACATCGTAGAATCCTACAATCGCTTACTTTATAAGTGTCGCGGAAGTATTTTTTACATACCTTTATGGTGTCTGTTCCCTTTCTTATAAAATATTTTAGGGACATGCTGCGTGGCGTCTTTGTTTCGTTTATTGGTCTTCTTTGCTTTACTTGTGTTGATTGAACAATTCCACGTTTAAACAAATTTTGTTGTGTCAAATCGCCTAGTTTATAAAAATTATAAAAAATTGTTTTCACGCTCAGCTGTTGTTATCTTATCATTACACTTTCTTGTGCACCCACATAACACATCTTCAATTATCTTTTTATCAACTGCTTTTCCACTTCTAGTTACAAACTCTCAACCAAAATGCCTGTTCTTTTTGTTAACAGCTCTCTTCCATTTTTCTGGATTTCGGGACCTCTTTCTTCCTCTTGGCACCTCCTCCTTCCTCTTGGCACCTCCTCCACCGCTTCAGCAAGTCCCACATCCTCCACAATCGCATCGTCGATAGCAGTTAGGGCAATCGGCACATCTGTTTCCTCTGCATCATAGTCGGCACCTTCATGAAACAATATCCAGTAGGCCTATATTAATTTTTATCCTAAACCTAAACACGAAAAACTACTTCAAAGGTTTGAAAAGAACAGGTTAAATAATTGGACTCCCACAGTATTAGGCATATTAAATTATTTAAAATACTTACCACATAGATCTTCAGAAAATACATTTTTATCTGATTCTTCTGGCATGTGCTCTGAACCACTATCATCAATCGCATTTAAAACGGCATAAAAAGCACGTTCTTCCATTGCAAACAATTTTAATGTGATTGAAAACAAAACAAAGGTGTTTTTCTTCTTTTTATGACGATCGAATCTAATAATGTGATTAAAAACAAAACAAAGGTGTTTTTCTTCTTTGTATGGCAATCGAATGTAGTCCATAGCATTTCTATAGTAAAGAACAAATACCTCCTCTCTGCCATTTTCTGGCAAAATGCGATGTTGATTTCTATGGATACACAAAATTATTTCAAATTTTTTGTTGATAACAACTGACAAGTTCTGTTAGTTTCACTTAATTGTAATTGTATGATTAATTATTATTATTTTGTTTGTGCAGTTGTTTATTTCTGTAGTGGCTAGCTGAGGAGATCAGATCTTTTACTTTTGTTAAGTACAATCTAATCGTTTTTTTGTCTCATTTATTTATAAAATGTACAAACTTTCGAAAATAATAATAATTTGCAAATAAATATTTACATTTATGTAGTTTACATTAAATAACTTTTATTACTTTTGTTTACAAAATTTGTTTTTAACCTTTTTTAAGATACTTAAACTTTTCACTCTTCTGAATTATTCGGATTATCAGGAAATCCCATTTCTTCCAACAACTCTTCTATATTGGTCCTCTCCGGAGTACCAAAATCGCAGTAATCTCGTTCTTCTACCTCGCGTTCGATTACTTCAGCGTCCTCGATACCAACATACCTAAAATGCCTCAGTCCTGGGGTATTAAAGTCCATGTCATATGTTTCATAAATAATTTGTAGGGCTTGCACTT
Source organism: Sweltsa coloradensis (assembly GCA_024449915.1). NCBI lineage: Eukaryota > Metazoa > Arthropoda > Insecta > Plecoptera > Chloroperlidae > Sweltsa > Sweltsa coloradensis. The sequence goes on from JAMZAV010011793.1 coordinate 11,091, forward strand.
GGATTGGTTCAATAACATTAACATAATGTTCTTCAACAATTACGTCATGCACATTTTCAACTTCTTCCATCACTTCAACATCACTTTCGTTATCATCTACGGATGTGTCATCGTCGCTGTCCGACTCAGTTAGATCAACCTTTTAAAAAATATATACAAAATATAAGCATACACATCAAATGGAGTTCACAATTAATTAATTAAGTTTATAAAAATGATTATTTATTATACTTACAACAACTATAGCACTAGCTTCTTCCACAACTTTCGGATCCATTTTGTTAATGAAAATTTCTTATGTACTGACAAGGAAACCATTAACAAGAAGTTGATGTATTACTACAATGTGTCTGTTTAGATAGTGTTTTGTTTTTGTCAATGAACTTTAAATGAAGATTTAGATTTGAACTCTTTGGAAAGATACCACACCATAGACACGAAAAGTAATGCAAACTAGGAAGCAGTGACTTACTTGATTTGGCTTCTGAAAAGTATTTTAAAAATTTCATAAGGTAAGTAAACTTACGCCATTTATAAGCAAAATAATAAAATTAATGAATTTTTTTTTTGGCTTCTAATAAACATGGTAGCGACAAATTCAAATAGCATGTAAAGGGATTAAAAAAAAATTACTTCAGCTGATTGGCTTTTGAGGGGCCCATATATGGATTGTTGTAGGTTTTCGCGGCCCGTCATAGGATAAAAACAAGGATCTTGGGTAAAACCGCGTCGAAAATAAGGTGAACCAGGGCAGAACCTGGGCGTCCACCGACGTTTCGTCTGTACTACGTCAGACATTAGGGCTATATAAGGCGGGCGCTGCGTGCTTGCCAGCCACTGTGACTCCAACCTCCGTAGAGTCACAGTCAACCTTGATAATGTCTGACGTAGTACAGACGAAACGTCGGTGGACGCCCAGGTTCTGCCCTGGTTCACCTTATTTTTGACGCGGTTTTACCCAAGATCCTTGTTTTTATCTTATATATATATGTAAGTACTTTAGATAGAAATTAAAAAAGTAAATACGTATATATATATATATATATGGATTGTTGTATATATATATATATATGAATATAAAGATATATATATATATATACGTATGAATATAAGGTTTTTTGCATAAGCCCGCTTCAAGGACATAGTTATTGATTCATAGTAGTTGTCGTAAAAGTTTTCCCTGACTGGGGTTCGAACCCAGAACCTCCAGCTTAACGTGCCATAGCTCTACCAATTGAGCCACCGGGACTACAGGTTCTGAGTTCGAACCCCAGTCGGGGCAAACTTTTACGACAACTGCTATATATAACATATATGTGAGTACTGTTTGTAGTTCAGATGAGACTGTGGTTGGGGATTTGGAAATTGGCTCTTGTGTTATGAAAATGGACAGAGGCTCTAATGTAGGCCTATAGTACATTCAACACCTCAAGACTGTGGAAAGAGATGTGCATTTAAACAGGCAAACATCAGAGCTACTTTACAAGAGTGTAGCCCTAGCTCCAAGTGCCTCCAGGAAACACCAGTCGTAATGCAAATTGCAGAGTTTTGGAAGATGAATATTTAGGTTTTTGGATTCTCCACAATATTATCAAGAAGACTTTTGCAGGCCGGATCAACATTGTTGAAATTGTATACATTAGGCAGCGTAAAAACATTTTATTGCCGTTTCAGCCCAAACTGTGTCCTCAGAAAAACAACTAGTAAAAGTATAAGCCTACCTAGGGGAGGGCCTTGTCTTGGCTTTAATTTTGCTAGTCTTGCACCCACGCACTTTGGGCTGAAACGTCAAAACACATGAAAATATATTGGCAAAATGTTCCAATCAATAATTAATAATGATGGAAATGAGAAAATATGAGTCAACTGTTGAAGTTTTCTCAAGGTAAAATAGCCACTTGTCGCTCTAGTTTCACCGCAACATTAACTAGATTGAGTAACAAAAAAAACTCTAGTGCAAATAGGCTTACCTGAGTTGTCTTTTGTTCTCTTGTTTTCTTTGCCTGGAGGCGTTCCTTTTCCAAACGGTTGCGTTTTTTGTAGGCCATTTCGACCGCTTCCCTTTTTTTCCGACTCTCTTCCTCTCTCGTTTCTTCGTTCTGTGCTTGCCGAAACGCCTGCGGGCAACAAAGAAGACTTCTCTATACTCTTTTTTTCAAGTCATCACTTGAGTACCAGTATATACAACAACAAAGATGCATATTAATTCTGATCGGAAAAGCTTGTGCCGCCGTAAACTTGCGTAACTTCCTTGAAAGTTGGCGAGGGTCAAGTCAAGAGTAGTGTTTTGTCAAATCATTTCTCTCTAGTGGTACATGGTCAATTTTTTTAGTCAATTTTTAAGTTGATTGGTTAAGTTTACCTGTCCCATAACATGACTGGACAATAGTGCAAGTTTGCATTTATAAAAAAATAAATCAACATTTGTCATTTGGTGCCTGTTTGGGCACAACATCCCAGCCCTGGCACACATTAACGAAACAATCCCCAGCCGTCATGTGATGCAAAAATTTGTTGAGTGTTTCAATGGGGGGACTGAGGTAGCCTTCATGCCAATTATGGGTGGGGAAAGTGTTGAACATTCTCAAAATCACTTTTTCTGCATATTATTAGTGTATTATTAGTGTAATCACTTTTTCTGCATATTATTAGTGTATAATATAATATATGTATGTATGTATGTGTATGTATGTATAATATATGTATGTATATAATAATATAATAATAAAATGTCAGTTTTAATTGGCCAGTGATCTGACCATGGACATAACAATAAATAATATTACTTGAAATATTGAAATTGTTAAGTTTTAGATAATGACATCACACACATGATTTGAATAAAAAGACAGCCAATCCCTGCACACTAACATGCATTGTAGAATTAAGGGCCAAGCTTATGAACTTGATTGTCCACTCAAAGTGCACAAACTCTGCTTCGTTACTAAATTGTAAAACTTGTCAAAATAAATTTGCACAATTATTAAGCAATACAGTAGTTGCAAATAAAACTATGCCAAGCTTTGCATTGATGAAGTTATGGGGCAAATTGAGTTGTGTATAATTATATAGAGAGCACAATCAAGTACATACCCTTGGCATTTCTTCAATGCATTTTTATTGTGCAGGGCTTAGCTGTCTTGGTGTGTAAGTATTTGGTATGAGTGGTATTCTTACTCTAATAGGAAACGCCAACGTCGTTGTTAGTCGAGTGAGCGAGCCATTTGTCGAGTACCCAGTAGCATTACCTTTCCTCCCCCTACTCAAGGCTGGATCCACACGAGTCTTTCCTCCCTAGCCTATCATAGGCTAGAGTGGCGCATTATGGCCTTTCAGTTGACACGCCCTTATACCAACGAAACTCAAAAACCTATTGTTTATACCTTTATATCAATCAACTTAAATGCAAATGTTCCTGGGAATTTAACACATGACTTGCTCACTCGTCTTACAACAACTTTGGTGTTTTCCTAGTCTAGTTGGTTCAGGCGCTTTTATACCCGGAATGTGGGAGGCCCGGGTTCTAAATATGGTCAATATTGATTTTGTTAAGTTTAGCTTTGAAATGCATACAATAGGCCTACTAAAGAAAACATTGCCAGTACGAAATACATTTAAAGATTGCAAGGTTTACTCAATCTCCCAGCTCGGAATTTTGTGGAACTTTGAGTGGCGTGCAAGATTCGGTGCACCTTGGGTCACTGCAATGCATTCACCACCAAACATTCAATAAAAATTATTTCTTCAGAACAAAACCACTTTCGTTTAATTAAACTTTACAAATTTGCCACTCGAGTAGGCCTTAAGAATTTATTCGAGAATGCTGCTTGAATCTGTGTCGACCCGAATGAACCAAGACTAATTTTACCCACCTTTCTTTCAGCTTTTATTTTTTTCTCTCTGGCCTCATTGGCCAGCACTAACGGGCTCTTCGGGCGTTCACGTGCAGGTGGCCTAGCTTGAAGGAGGTTGGGGTTGGTCTCCACCGTCATTCCAGGCTCCGTGGGCTGAAACCAGATCACATTCATTCCAGAAAATCACGTAGTTATTACAACAGTGTCAAGTTCACACATTCAACACTTTTTGCAGACAGCTTTGCCCAAGTCACGCTAAAAAATAAATTCGCATATTGAGTCGACCCACTACTTTACACAGCTAATTATCGGCAGAGTAATTTCAGTTTAAAGCCGACCAAACCAACCTATCGGCGCGGACGACATTGACGCGCGAACAATGGCCAATCAGAGAACGTTATTAAGAACAGAGAAAAAAAGAAAGGTACATTGATAGACCTAGCACTACAGTAGTCTAGATTATCGTTATTTCTGTTAGCCATATAGAAACAATTTTAAAAATTGCAATTCCACATCACGAAGTACTTACCGTTACTCAAGATTTCATCAATGATTCTGCTTACGAACCGGAAACAACCGAATCATTTTGTGCAGACAACTTCCAGTTTGAGACAGACTCACTGAAGCAAGAGCAAAAATGTTTCAAACTAGAACCACTTCCGTGCAAGATCGAACAAGCTTGTGAGAGTGACGTTCCTAATCTTCAAACCATACCCAGTGCTGCTACCTATCTGCCTACCAGTAGTGAAATGAAAGCTCCATCTCCAACTAACCTTGAGGAATCAGCCTAACAACAACAAGAAAGTGCACATTTTATAGCAAACTCTCATGTGTGCAGGCTGGAAATGATTCCTGTGTCGTTACAACCTGATGTGGATATTTCTCTACATCTTCTGGAATTTGCTCCTAACACTACTTGTTGTGAACTCCAGTCTTCCGGTCAAAACTATACAATGTTCCACTGTGAAGTCATCTTTACTTCCGTTTATGTTGCTTGTGCCTGATCCTGGTCCTATGTTCCATGCGCTGCCGGCTAGACAACACGCGCGCAATCTTACTTCCACACCAAATGTTACGTATTCTACTATTGTGTTGTTATGGTACTTACACTTTCACTTAAGTTCGTATTGTCTGTAGCATCTCCAAGTTGACGAAATTACCTCATTGAATCATCCATTCATCGTGATTTCGTACATTATTATTTAAAGTCAACATTAAAATAATTGTTTTATCGGATGATTTATTAACTTCGAACGTCGAACTGTGTGGGCGAAACTTACCGCACAACAACAGCTGCAATGTAAATGTACCGCGCAGCAAAGTATATTGTAACTAATAACTTAGTTATATTACGCCCGAAACTGTGAAGTTGTTAAGCTTTCCTTAGACATAATAACTTTATTAAAGTTTAAAGTTAATATTGAAAAAGTCACTGTTAAAAGCTACAAAACGAGGTACTTATCTTGAAAATTACTCTAGTTGTTCGATTACTGGCATTTGATACGAGTTAAATATTAATAGGCCTTGTATTGTATACTCAAAACCACTTGGATTTAGTGGATAAACAACTCGGTGATATAATCTTGTTTGTGCATAACCGACAGAGGCAGCTCGTGTCACTCAGATTCGGGAGATCATGTGTTTGAATCCGCCAACGGCAATCCTCACTGGGGTTTTATCTATTTCTTCTTTAGTCGTTGAGGCGAATGCTGGGATCCGATTTCTCTTTAAAAGCCCTCGGGACATTTCGTTGGCAATTATTCAACATCACTTTTATTTTTACATAGTTAGTTGGTCAAGAGCAGTGTTCCCAACCTTTTTTGAGTCGAGGCACACCTAGTTACAATGTAGCACAGTGCCATTGCTGAAACAATAGTTCCCCGGCCATTACATTAATCGTGACGCGTGATGAAGAGGAATTTTCTTGTTTGTCAAGGACAACGAGAAATTTGATCAAAATAGGTGTCGTAGTCTATAGTCTTTAATGCGCTCAATGTAATTTGATATCTTTAAAAAATAAAAGCGTTTGATCACATTTCAAACCATTTTTTCAAGCAGTGATAAAATCAACTCCCAAAATGTTAAAATGTTTTACATTTGGCATCAGAAGTCTATGTTCAAAACAAAAAAAGTTAATACAAATTTACTACTCTTTCAGCACTCAATTGAAGTGAGAAAACGTAATAAATAATATTAAAGTCTTGATTTCAAATTTTGTATGTGGTCGTGGTAGTAATTAAAGTAATAACCAACATTTACTCCTTAAATTTAGACTTAAACAGAGTTATACTTTCAGTTGACTTTATATTATCAGGCAATTTATTAAAAAAAATTATTCCTGCATGGATTGGAGCCTTTACTCCCAGTTTTAATTTAACAGCAGCGACAAAAATGTTACCTTTATTTCTCGTCTCATGATTGTGAGTTTCTCTACCCTTTGCAAGCTTATGATAGAAATGTTCATGAACATAAAGAATGGAGCAATACACATATTTAGCAGGGACAGTTAAGATGTTTAGTGATTTGAAATGTTCCCTACACGAGTGAAATCTTCTTAAATGAAGTATACATCTTACCGCTTTTTTTTGTAATTTAAAGATTCGATTAGTGTTCTTCCTACTCCTGCTTCCCCACGAAATAATACCATAATTTATATGTGCCTCAACTAATGCATAATAGACAGCAGTAAGCAATGCCCTATCACAATACTTTTTCAGCTGCCTTAGAACGTATATTCCAGAGCTAATTTTCCCCGCAATAAAATCAATGTGGTGGTTCCAAGAAAGCTTGTCATCTATTAGAATTCCTAGAACGTTTGTCACCACAGCTTGGTCTAAGATATTTTGACCTATTTGAATATTTATTTCCCGATTTATCCTATTTCCTGGATTAAATACCATCACGCTACATTTTTTTCGTTAACTTTAAGACAATTGCTTTTGAATTATTGGGCTGTGATGTTAGTTTGTACGTAAGCACTTACTTCCAGATCTTCCATTGTTTTTGAAGCTACCATATAGGTTGAGTCGTCTGCAAAGAGCAGCAATCGACCATCATAAACTTGCTCTGGTTTATTGTTCACACATATATTATAGAATAAAGGTCCATTCACAGACCACTGAGGGACCCTGTGGTGAATTCCCTGGATTTCTGATTTTTATGATTGCTTAGCTCCAAGCTCAATAACAGTATCAACTTGAACAAACTGAGTTCTGTCTTTAAGATATGACTTTACCCACTCCAACGCAACACCTCGGATGCCATATCTTTCAAGTTTTTGCACAAGGATACTATGGCTCACACAATCAAAAGCTTTTGACAAATCCATAAAAGTGGCCATTGCTACCTTACCCCTATTTATATTTTCTATCACGTAGGTAATAAATTCAGCTAAAGCTGTAATTGTTGATTTGTCCTTCCTAAAACCATGCTGATTCCTAGAAATTAAATTCCGGGATTCAAGAAATTTGTTTACTTTTTTTATGAAATGTAATTTCAAAAACTTTTGAAAAAGTTGGCAATACTGAAATGGGCCTGTAATTTCCTACTTCTAAAGGATCACCCTGCTTGTAAATAGGCACTACCTTAGCAATTTTTAGTTTGTCGGGGTACTCACCCACCATAAACGAAAAGTTTATTAAGTAGGAAAGTGGTTTAGCTAGGGCCTGCGCACACTGCTTTATTAGTATTGGCGAGATTTCATCATAACCTGATGAGTATTTATTTTTCATCTGTAATATAATGTTTTACTTCAGTTTCATTGGTGAAGTAGAGAAGCATTTCATGGTCAAGACTTTTTGGTAAGCTAGTTATACACTCATTGAGAGATCTAGCCTCCTCTTTCATTACATTTTCCGCTATTTCAAAGAAATAGGTATTAAATGAATTCACTACTGCCTTCGGATCAACAACTGCTGCATCATTTCTCAAATCCTGCATCTCTGAGATAATATTTTTACTACTAGGAAAACGCTAAAGTCCCGTCGCGTTGTTGAGCGAGCACCGATACGTGTAACACGACCCGAGTACGACATTCCCATAATGTTACATACCAATAAGTCTTTAAGGTCTTGACTGATTTAGCTGAAAATTTGTAAAATAGGAGAGAATGGATAAAATCCACCGCCATCTAGAGGACCTTGACATAATTTCTTTGGGAAAACTATTTTAACCCTTGATTACTTCTAGGTGGCAGTGCATAGTGACCAGAATTCTCGTGTGACTTTTCGTTGGCATGGTAACGTTACTTTTGTTAAAATGTAGTTTCTATCTACACTACTTATCGGATCAAAATAAAATTAACATATTCGTGACCAGACGGACATTCTAAATGATTTGGCTGCCTCAGATTTTGTCGCAGTTCAGTTAAAAAAAAAATTAGATTAACTTTAATGTAACTTTATAACTTTTTGAACGATTTTGCCACAAAACTAATGGCATTCAATCGGGAACGAAGCTTGCGGATGGTCAAAATTCCAACTCGATCCGAGCCTCCGTTCGACCGCTATCATGAGCCAAAAAAGCTGCGCGACTTTCCGTTGCCATGGTAACGGTACTTTGTTATAATGTTATTTCCATCTACACTACTTATCGGATCAAAATAAAATTATCATATTCGTGACCGGACGGACATTCTAAATGATTTGGCCACCTCAGATTTTGTCGCCGTTTAGTTTTAAAAAAAAACTTTCGATTAACTTTAATGTAACTTTTTAACTTTTTGAACGATTTTGCCACAAAACTATACAGCAACCCGCATAGGTGGTATGTACATGTGTGCAAAATTTCAGTTCGATCAGAGAAACGGTGCGACCTGTACCGAAGCAGTAACAGAAAAAAAACAGACATTCGAGCCATAAGAGTCAAGTGGAGACGCTCGCTACGCTCGCTCAAAAATTTCCCTGTGACTAACTCCCTCTTGCTCTATTAATTGTCCGCCACAGCGCTTTTGACTTGTTATCTGACTTTTCAATACAATTTTTAACGTCGAGAGCCTTTGCTGCTCTTATGACTTTCCTATAAACTCTTTTATACTTTCTTACACATGCCCCTAACACGGCACCATTTGGTTTATGGAAGTGGCTATTTAACCGTAGCTACGGGAAAATTACGATTCTCAATTCGTCCGTAGCATGAACGAAGATCAGCGGAAATAATCGAAGGTATCCGAATCGTCCGCGGGATACCACGTAACTAGGCCAATAGCTTCAAAAATCACAGTGCATTGTGGCAGAGTGGTAGCGCGTCCGAATTCTATGCGAGGGGTCGGCGTCAAATTCGTTGTTATAGCGAGGTCGCGGGTTTA
>JAMZAV010011794.1:0-16668 GCA_024449915.1 Sweltsa coloradensis
AAAAAAATATCAAAACTCCCTAGGTGGTATGTACTGTGTTAAAATTTGGTCGATCGGGAAAAAAGGTGCGACCTGTTGGGAAGCATTAACAAAAAAAAAACAGCTTTTCGACCATAAGAGTCAAGAGGAGACGCTCGCTACGCTCGCTCAAAACTTTCGACAGGATTGCACTGAAAGTACGCAGAACTATTTTGCCTTCATCCCGGGAATAACGCCGAATTTTTTTCCCGCGCTTTTCCACCGGGAAACACGAATATTTTTGGGCGCTATTCCACCGGAATACGACAATCTTTTTCGGCGCTATTCCACCGGAATAACGCAATTTTTTTTGGGCGCTATTCCCAACCGGAATAAAACAACTTACGAATCATCACTTCTTTGACTAGTTAAATTTTTTAAAATTAAATAGTATTAGTTTTCGTTTGGACTTCCCTCTACATATGAAATCTGAATAAAGCAAATATTTTTTGGGGCTTTATTCCGTGGTTTTAAAACCCGAATCTTTTTGGGCTTATCCAGGATATTGGTCTATATTTTTGGGGGTTACGACTACGTCGTAGTACCTACACCGATCGATTTCGGCGTTTTTCCCATTTTGGGCCTATTCGCCCCCAGGCCCTAAATGCGCCAAGGGAAAACGCCGAATCGATGGGGGTTTATGACTTTTACGTTGTCGTAACCCAAAAATTAGACCACATATCCTGGATTAACGCCGAAACAGATTCCTTTAAACCCACGGGAAAAAAGCCGAAAAATATTGTCTTTTTTCAATTTTCCCTATTAGAGGTGTATATCCACACCAAAAAACATATATTTTTGCCTTTCGGGGCGTTAAATAAGGACTTTAATAATTAACTATCAAATGTAGTGATGTTCGGCTTATTCCGGTGGAATACGTCGAAAACGATTCGGCTTTTTTTCCGGTGGATAGCGCCGAAAAAGATTCGTCTTATTCCGGGGGGAATGCGCCGAAAAAATCGTCGTTATTCCGGTGGAATAGCGCCGAAAAAATTTCGGTTATTCCGGTGGAATAGCGTCGAAAAAGATTGGGCGTTATTCCGGTGGAATGCGTCGAAAAAGATTCGGCGTTATTCCGGTGAATCGTCAAAACGGATTGGCGTTTTTTCCACCGGAATAACGACAATCTTTAATTATTTTATTGGATGTATTTTCATAAAAACCCGGGTTAAAAAACCGGAGCAATCATTTTTTATTATTATTATTATTATTATTATTATTTTTATTATTTATTTTAATATTATTATTTTATTTTTTCATGTAATTATTATTATTTTATTATTTTATTATTATTAGATGAAATTATTTTTATATTATTTGTTTTTTTTTTGGGTATAATTTTTTGAGCGAGCGAGCGGCTCTCCTTTGACCTTATGGCTCAATGTCTGTTTTTTTTTCGTTTTTGTTTTTTCTGTTATGCTTCATACAGGCGCACCGTTTCCTCTGACGACCTGAAATTTTGGCACACATGTACATACCCCTAGGCGGGGTTGCTGTATAGTGTTTTAAAAAAAACCCGATCATTGGTTATAAAAATAAAAAATAAAATAAAAAAAAAAAATAAAAATGTACCAATCGTTATAAAATTTTGCGGGTCAATAATACAACATTCTCCCCTTTTTTTCCAAATTTTCACAAAATCGGGTCAATACCTTAAAGACTAATTGCTAATCTAATGGGGAAAAATGATGTTAAAAAATGAGGGGCAGTAAGAAAAAAGATACCTTTGAAGGCATGACGTAATTGTAAAAATCAAAGATGTTGGGAATAAAAATTTAAACAAAAATGTCAATATCCAGGTGGGGCCTACACTGTGTGGGGGGGCCTTATGGGGAATTCGTACTGGGTCATTTGCAAGAAACCGGTGCTCCTCAACAACGCGTCCAAACTGGCGTTTTCCTATTATTTTTTGGGCAGCGTAGCGAGCGTCTCCCTTACCTTATGGCTCAATTCTTTTTTTTTTTCTGTTACTGCTTCGTAAGTCGCACCGTTTTCTCCATCGCCTGAAATTTTGCACCAGTCATACCCCTAGGCATGTTGCTTATTTTTTTTTGAACAAAATCTGATCGGGGGTTATAAAAAATTAAAAAAATTTAAAAAAAATGCACCGATCGTTAAAAATTTTTTTCGGGTAAATAAGTACAACTTCTCTCCTTTTTTTCCAAAATTTTTTCAGCTATTGGTAATCAATTTCAAAAATGATTTTTAAAAAAAAGGGGCAGTAAAGATACAAAGATCCTTTAAAAGGGGCATGACGTGAATTAGGTAAAAATGCAAAGATTTTGGGAAAGTATGTATGTGTACAATGAAATTTTCATTTAGGCCTAACGTGTTTTGGGGGGGCCTTTGGAAATGTCTACTCGGGTCGTTGCACTACCGGTCTCGCTCAACAACGCAAAGGGATTTAGCTTTTTTTCCAAATAATAATATTCGGACTCGGATTGGGGGAGGCCCGGGGGTTAAAATCCGTCGAACCGGCAATCCTATTCCGACTGAAGGTTTTTTTCCGAGGTTTTCCTCAGTCGTTAATGCGAAATGATCAGTCTTTTTAAAACGCCCTCGGAGGCCCTTTCCCAAAATTGTCCTCCCCCGCACATCCTAGTTTGCACTTGAATGGGAAATGAATTGCACCCGGGGCGGAAAATAATTATTATTATTGTCTTGAAAAAATGGAAAACTTTTTGGGTTTTTAAAAATTTAATAAATAAAAAAATACATAATAAAAATATATTTTAGGAAAAATATAATAAGGGTAGAAAAACAAATACTACCAAGAGGGCAGGAATATTTCGGGAAATTTTTGGGGATCCAAAAATTTTCATCCATTTTAGCATTTCTTACGGGACCCAAGTATTGCTTGGCTGGTAGCGTAAATTTACATGTTGAATTAGACAACTCCATATTAAATTGCAATAACAAATCTTGAAGAAAAAACTATTTTTATTTAAAAATGCTAATTGAAATGTAAACACGGCTTTGGAATTTAAAAAATCTTTTATTCTTCAGCATTTTAATGGTTTTTTATTTTTTAATGCTTATGCTTTAATACATAATCATTAATGACCATATATGGATACCCAAATTAAAAAAGGGTTTTTAACGAAATAAAACTATAATATGACATGCCCAATTCTTTACATAAAAATTAATCACTTTATTACACTTTAAAAACAGTATACTATGAATTTAAAAACAAAAATCTATTATAGGGGGGGTGCAGGGGGGGGGGGGAGGTTTTAAAAATACACAATTTATGGTAATTCCCTGTAAATCAAATTGCATACATGCCCGAGGCAGTGGGGGGCCCTGCTTACTTGTACTCAGTAACTTGTGCCATTTGACTAGTCCTACCCAATTTGCTTCACAAAGCACAACTTGACACTTAGTAGTATAATTAAATATATGAAAATATAAAAAATTTAAAAAAAAAAACAATGGTTTTTTTAGGGTCTCCAAAAACAAAAATCCCAACAAAAAATTATCCAAACGAAAAAAATTTTCATAACAACGCTTTTGGTTGGTACTTTTACTGCAAGAAGGCCTACTGACTATACATACGTGGCAGACTTTACCTACCTAAAATTTTTCCATCCCATAAGAAATTACTGTATGACTATTTTTTGTTTTCAGGTTTTAAAGGGAAATGCAGAAACCTTGTAAAAAATTAGAAAAAAACGATCCTAACACTACCAAAAAGTGTTTTACGGGGAAGCTTCGAAAACGCTTTTCTAGGCGCGTTGTTGGGACGAAATTTTTTTTTTAAACAAAAAAGCGAAAAATTGCGTTTTCATGCAAAAATTTTTTTGATTACGCTCACTTTCAGACGAATATACACTTTTAAAATAAAGGCCCGGAAAAATCTGTCAATCGAAAAAGCATATAGGCTTTTGGTAAAACCAAGGTGTTAAGTCAAAAAAATTTAAAAAAAATCGAAAAAACGAAAAATTTGCGATTACATGAGAAAAAATTTTTTCGATTGGCTAAAATTTCACACAAATTTGAATTCAAAAATTAGGTGCTTAAAAAATATCACAATGGGAAAAAGCTGTAGGTGTTATCACCGAAGAATGTTTTAAAAAATCGAAAAAAATCGTAAATCTTTTTTTCCAAGAAAAATTATTCGATTGTTTCGAAAACGTGGCATTTTCTAAGTTCTCCCAGAAAATTTCATTGAAATTGGATATCCTTTAGCCGAATCGTCTAAAAAAACACACAAAAAATCGAAAACAAATCGAAATTGCTTTAACATAAAAAAATTTTTTCGATTGGCTTAAATTTCACACGAATAAAATTAATTCAAAAATTAAATGCTTGAAAACTCAAAAACAATTGAAAAAGACGTGGGGTTTTTAAAGTCGTAGGAATTTTAAAAATTTTAAAAAAAAAATCTAAAATTGCATTTTTATGAGAAATAATTTTTAAATTACGTAATTCACCAAATATACAATTCATGAAAAAAAGGGTTTGTTGAAAAATAATTAAAAATCGAATAAAGCATGTAGGCGTTATAAGTCAAAAAATTTTTTTTTAAAAAATCGAAAAAAATCGTAAAATTGCGATTTTAATAAGAAAAATTTTTTTAATCGCTAAAATTTTCCAAGAATATTTTATTCAAAAATAAGGGGTTCTGGCAAAATTTTAAAAAATCGGATAAAGATGTAGGTGTTTTAAGTCAAAAAAATTTTTAAAAAATCGAAAAAATCGTAAAATTGCGATTTTCAAAAAAAATAATTTTTCCTTTGGGGGTCCCAAAAAACCTGGCATTCTAATTCAGGATTTCGAAGTCCTCCTTTAAAATGGGGAACTGCCCTTAAATTCCCCAAGTGAAATGTCCCCTTAAAAAACCCTCAAATACCGCCCATAAAGTTTTTTTGCGCCCCGCTTTTATTAGCGCTAACTGTGAGGGGGGAAAAATTTTTTAACCGGGCTTCCCCGAAAAACGGCCTGCGCCATTGCGGGGGGGCTTGACGTCTCGTAAGGTTTCGCCAAGGCGGCGAGTTTAAGTTTGCCAATCAGCTTCCCCCTCACCTCCATTACGTCAAAACCCCAAAAGACGGGGTACTTGTCTATTGCGGGAATTTAAAACGCAGGAACTTTGAACATGCCCAAAATCCAAAAGATTTTATTTTTTTATATTTTATTTTAATTTTCGATTTTTTAAATTTTAAATATTCAAATTACAAATACGTGTTAGAAAATTTTTTGAAACCAAGGACAGTCCCTATTTCATTTTAAATGGATATGGGTTTAGGGGAATCTGGGGGACTACGAAAAAAATACGAAAAAAAAAGAAAAAAAAACTTTCCGGATTTTTTTCTCCAGGGGGCAGTAGAAGGAATCTTCGTTTCGCTCGCTTCGCTCGCTTCGTCGCACGCTCATCCAAATTTACATTCTGAAAAATTTTGTTACGGGAAAGCTGCATGTTCCTGCAATCACAGTTAAACACCTGACTAAGCGATTTTTTTGCTAAACCTCACGACTCCCAACAAATAAAATGTAAAATTTTTACATTGATTGTTATGCCCATGTATATAAGGGAATTTTTTGTAGCTTGGTTTAGAAATAACTTTTTTTATTTAGCTTAAAAAAATTTGGTTTGCAAAGGAACAACATGTTTTTTATAATAATATTTTTTAACTCAATGGTTATAGCACGGTTTTGTTACCTAAAAAGGGGTACGAAAAATATTCCAGTGGTCTGTAAATCTAGTCCCAAAAAAATGTATAGTGTGATTTTTTTACTTGCTCTGTTAGAATATATTTGGTTATGCATTGAGGTGAACAAGTTTATCGTTAGTAATTAAAACGTACACGGACATAAAAAAAAAGACATTCAGTCGACCTCCTCGGTTTTTTCTTTTCGTACCGCTTTTTAAAAAAAAAAAAATAATGCACTTTATAGTTCCAGTATACCCTTGAAACCGTGAATAACATCGAAAACCCCTTTTTTAAAAGCTTGCCCGCTGGTGAGGTAGTCAAAGGTTTTTCCCACCTGGGTGGCTCAGGGGGTTTATTCACATAATTATTGAATAAGGGCGCGGAAAGTGTTGTGTCCTTGTTTTTTCTTGATGCAAAACCCCTATCAAATATTCATCCCTTTTTTCCGCGTCCTAAGTCATATTTAAGTAGCAAATATTATAATTTCACCCCAAAACGGCCCCCTCAATCCCTTAAAAAACCGTAGACCCGCGTTTTTTTCTGATTCGACTTTTGATTCGTGGTGAAAAAACCCTTCTTTACTGCGGTATCCCCACATTAACCACTTTTTTATTTAATAAATTTTTAATTATATTCGCTGTTAAGAAAAAAAATAAAGAAAATTGAATTACACAAATCACACAAAAAATGTTTAAAACTGCAGTAAAAAACCTCGCCGTACCCTTTTCCCATTACAAAGGGTTTGATTGTGTGACCGAGAAAATAAAAAAAACATTTAAAACAGAAAATAAAAAAATTTTTAAGACGATTCCATTTAAACAAATAGTTTTTTTTCCCTGTACAATCAAAAATTTCGCGGAAAAAACCTTGAAAACTTTTTTTTTTTGTGTCAAATCTTAAACCGATGAAAAATAAAAATCTTAAAATCAATATCCCAAAAAATGTTTCTAGGCAGAAATAGCATTCGTTAAATTCACCTAGTTTATTCGTTTCTACCGACTGAGAAGTGGCCGGGGGGCCTACAGCTTACTAAGTCTTGCGTTGTACCTATTTAAAAATAGGGGGAAAAAGCTTAAGTCCCCCCGCGTTGTTGGATGAGCGTAATTGGTGGGGAGCCCATGTGTTATGCGGGTTTTTTGTTTTTTCTGTGAAAAAAAACATTACTCATTGATTAAATTTTTTTTTTTAAATTTAAAATTAAATTTAAAAAAATATTTAAAACCCTTTTAATTTTTTTAATTAATCGTTTTTTAAAAAAAGGAAAAAAAACGTAAAATTGAAATTTTCATAAAAAATTATAAGTTGCGCACAAAATTTACACGAAATATTAATTCAAAAATTTAAAGGTTTTGTGAAAAAAACATAAAAATAGGATAAAACATGTGGTGTTATAATCGGGGAAAAATTTAAAAATCGAAAAAAGTCGTAAAAATTTTGATTTTTCTAAAAAAAAAGTTTTTTGATAAGCTCAATTTCAATTAATATATCAATTCATGAAATTAAAGGGTTTTGTGAAAAAAATTTTAAAAACGGGGCAAAACATGTAGGTGTTGTAAGTCGAATTAAAAAAAAAAAAAAAACACGTAAAATTGCGATTTTTTAGAGAAATATTTTTCGATTTTGCTCAAAAAATGGAGTTCTAAGTTCGGAATTTAAAAAGGGCTCCAGAAAATTTTTATCGCAATTGGAGCTTGGGTTTTCCGGAAAAAAAAAAAAATACAAGAAAAGAAAAAAAAAGAAATAAAAAAAAAAACATTTTGGTTTTTTTTTTCCACTAAGTAGAATGGAATCTTCGCTTTGCTCCTACGCTCATCCCAAAAATAATTTGGGAAAAATTTCGTTAATACTTATTTGGATTCATTAATTTAAAGGGGGCTTGTTAAAAAATAAACAAATAAATTGTATTTAGATCTTCCACTCAGTTTAATAACGATTTCAGTGGAGGACTTTTAACAAAGCGACCCAAACAACCCCGTAGGCCCCGAGCAATCGCGGTGAGCGATAACCAACCAATATCAATTTTTTAATAGGAAATATGCAATTTGGGTTGGCAGTGCGAACACCCGCGAAACAAACGCCAGAAACAACAAAGGCCGATTCAGAACAATCTGAATTTACTATGTCTTTGTTGCTAGGATGGCTCCAAAGCACCGTTTACAAAACCCCAAAACAAGAACTGATGGACTTAAGTCCAAATCAAAATTAAAAAAAACTACTTTACGGGAATCGAACCCTGGACCTTCTCATTGGAAGCAGGGACGCTAACAACAAGACCCCAGCCTACTTCAACCGAGCTTCACCCAGCTTCAAACCGGCTTTAACCGTTAGGTAATAATGCCCACTCTATCCTAGGCGATATGGGGAGGAAGTGGGAAAGTCCCACGATCAGAACCCGCCACAGGTAGGGTAAAGGAAAGGGGGGGGGTTCTACGTCGCGTCGTCATCATCTTTGTCTCGTTCTTTTATGTTATGTCATTCTCATTTGTCGGGGAGGTCATCAGGGGGGGAAGGTCCCCGCCACGTGCCTTTTACAAAATTAAAATCAAAACCCCCTCATTTATACTTTATATATGATAACTCAAATGCAAAAAGTTTACCGGATACTCAACACATGGGTCGCTCACTCGTCTAACCGACTTTTGCGTTTCTTACCCAAACCAAAAGTCTCCCGCGCGTATACCCGTATTGGGGGACCTCGGTTTTAAACCCCGGAAGCATCGGGTTTTTTATTTTTTGTATTGTATTAAAAAAATATACATATTTTAAAAAGCTACAATATATGGAAAAAAACAGGGACGAAACCGTTAAAATTGCAAGGTTTATTCAATCTCCCCGCGGAAAAAATTTTTTTTTTTGGGAAACCTTAATATAAAAATTCGAAAAATTTAAAAGTGGGTTAAAATTAGCATTGTTACTCATTGGATATTTCAAATCCATATAAGATTCAAAAACCAAACATCACAAATTTTTTGTGATTTTTTTTGGGGGTTTTTGATGACCATAGACGAATCAAGTGTCGATTAACATTTGGGCACTGCGCATTTACTGGGGCCCTGGCATTCAAAACTAATCGATAAAAAATTTTTTTTAGTTAAATTATTTTTCTTGTACAGTTGTCGTTTGAAACGTAAAGGATTTTGCGAAATTAACTGACCCTAGGCAATCCCGGTTGTCTGTTTAAAAAAATTTGCGCAAAACTGGTCAGGGGTTTCGGCCCTTCTGGACGAATCCCCCTCACTCCTCACTCACTCACTTTTACTCACTCACAGACAACAGATTCGGAAAGACAAATCTCATTTAAATTTAATGATAAAGATTCAGTCGCTCGCTCTCGTGTCAAAATAAATTAATATTAGTTCTCGTAAAATCACAGTACAACAGTTTTTTTTTAGACCTGCATTGTTCATTTTCTCACGAAAATATGTTTTTGTGCACTTTACCGTTGTTTCATCTTTCCATGTGTTTCCGTATCATTAAACTTTTTTCCCAACGCTTTTTCATGAGAAATTTTTCTTTTTAAAAATGGGTTGACGCTTTTTCTGTATAACCGATCAAACCAAAACGTCAAACACGAGTTGAGTTTTTTGTACGGTAAACTTACTATCGCAGACATACGCTAAATACTCAAAATATGAAATACAAAATACCTTTAGTATTTATTAATGTTTTAAAACAGAGCCAAAATTAATTTTTGGGTTTTCTCAGAAAAGGGCAACTTTAAAAATCATAAGACTGGTACAACTTTCATAAAGATTATGCCTATGAAAAGCTGTATAAATATCTTAAAGTTTAGTAAAGGATTTCCCAAAAATAAGAAAAGGTCAAAGCTGTAGGAATTGTTTGGTAATTTTATTTTTAGGTAGCTTCGCAAACGCTTTTTTAGGCGCGTTGTTGGACAGCGTAATTGTTTAAAAACGAAAAAAGCATAAAATTGCAATTTTCATAAAAAATAAATTTTTGATTCCTCAAATTTCACACGAATATATTTAAATTTATAAAGTTACGGTCTGTGAAAAAAAATTTTTACATCGGGTAAGCATGTAGGGTTTTTAAAAAGTTGAAAAATTTAAAAAAATTAAAAAAAACTCAAAATTGCAATTATTATGAGAAATTTTTTTTGATTGGGGCTTAAATTTCACACGAATAGTCAAATTTGGGACTTTAAGCGGTTTTCCGAGTATACTAGGAAAAAAGACGCGTTGTTCAGCGAGCAACTAGGGAAAACGCTAAAGTCTCGTCGCGTGGGGTTGACGAGCACCGGGGACGTGAACAACACCCGAATAGACATTCCCATATTTTTTTCATACCAAAAAGTCTTAAGGCTTGACCGATTAGCTTTAAAATTTGTAAAATAGAAGAGATGTTGTTTTTTATTAATCCTGCAAAAAATTTCATTTAAAGATCGGAAAATTTTTTTTTTTTTATAAACCAACGATCGGGTTTTGTTCAAAAATAACAGCAACTCCCTAGGGGGGTAGTAAGTTGAAAAATTTAGTCGATCGAGAAAAGGTCGACCTGTATCGAAACAGTAAAAAGAAAAAAAAACAACATTCGAGCCAAAGTCAAGGGACGCTCGCTACGCTCGCTCAATAACTTTCGACAGGATTGCACTGAAAGTACGCAGAAAATATTTTTTCCCTTTAATCCACTGGAAAACGCCGAACTTTTTCGACGCTATTCCCCCGGAATAAAAGACGAATATTTTTGGCGCTATTCCACCGGGAAAAACGACGAATCTTTTTCGGCCTATTCCCCCGGAAAACGACGAATCATTACGAATCATCCCTTACATTTGACTAGTTAATTTTAAAATTTAAATAGTATTTGTTTTCGGGGGGGGGGGGACTATACTCCCTACTATGGGGGGAATCGAATAAAGCGAATATTTTTCGGCTTTATTCCAGTGGATTAACGCCAAACTGTTTCGGGGTTAATCCGGATATGTTTTCTATATTTTTTGGGTTTCGACTAACGTCCCCTAAATCACTACCACGTCGATTCGGCGTTTTCCTTCGGCGCTATTCAGCGCCCCCCCCTAGAGAATAGGGGATAGTGTTATACTTTTACTCTGTATTCGTCAAATGAATAAAAATTACTTACTTACTTACTTACTTACTTACTATTTGTAATGCAGTTTTGCAGTGACAAACTAGTCTATCAAAACTTGCATGTTCAAGGTATCCCCAAATTCCGCAGGGAGATTGAGTAAACCTTTCAATCTTTACTCGTATTTTGTGCTGGCTATGTTTTCCATAGTATTGTCACAGTTGATGTAGACTAAACTGCGTTAAATCACAAACATTCAAAACATTTCAAAACATGTTTAATATTTTATTAAATACAATCCATAATTTACAAAATCTTTTCCGACCAGGGGATTGAACCCAGGTCTCCCACATTACGGTCCGGGTGTAAGGGCGCCTTAGCCAACTAGACTAGGGAAACGCCAAAGTCGTTGATAGACGAGTGAGTAAGCCATGTGTTGAATACTTGGTATCATTCCCCATACTGGGCTACTTAATCTTAGGTATAGGGAAGAAAAGGGAATGTTCCCGGTTACTCAACACATGGCTCAGTCACTCGTTTATCAACGACTTTGGCGTTTCCCTAGTAGTAAGGCCTTGGCCTTTTACTTCAATACCTACAATTTTGTATAGTTTCATTTCTTCTAACTTTTATTTTTTTGTACAAAATAATAAAATTTCCATATAAGTTTGGATAATATCGATATCGAACTTGTATGATACGTCATAGCCCAGACCTAATTTACACACGGTTAAAAGAGCAATTTTCATTAAGTGACAAAACATATTATAATATATTGAGTCTTCTACACATTTTTCGCATTTACATTATACTGCAATAACCATTGATAAATGAAATTCTATTTCAGAAGTAGCTTTATAAATATAACATACCAGGTCTGCTCTTGGTTTTGCTGTTTTTCACCTACATTTGGTATCTGTAAATCTTTCTTCATTTTTGTGTATTAAAGATTTAATTTAATGTGATTCGTTGGTTAGGTGAAAGAACGATATCTCTTCGTGACAAGAAAATAAAGCTATACTTACTCCTACTGAATCCAGATTATTTTAAAACAATGGCGATGGGCGCTTTCAATGAGACCAATTGCTTGTTTATGCGCGATGTTACGTAACACCGCACCTTGCTTGTGTGCGTGTGCGTGTGCGTGTGCGTGTGCGTGTGCGTGTGCGTGTGCGTGTGCGTGTGCTTGTGAGAGTCGTACAAAAGAAGCTGGATGGACCGACTGAATCGTGATTCCCCTGCTCAAAAGAGTTCACTCACGGTCAACAACGTGCACGGCTTATTGTCATTTGTTACGTGTTTGACTCCGGTTCGTTTATCGGTCAATATCTCGGCCTCGACCTTCGCTTCGCTAGAGAGTAAGTCGAGAGAGAAAGTGACCGCGCTCAAGTGAAGGATGAGAGATTCTTAGGTAACCGAACTTCTTCCTGGTTGAACTTGTCTTGTCACTAGATCATCACGCGATATCGGGTGTGATCTAGGCAGAAGGCCCAGGGTTCGGGTCCCGCTAAAGGAAAAAGTTTTTTTAACTTCTGATTTGGACTTAAGTCCATCACTTAGGAATTTGTGAACGGTTACTTTGGAGCCGTCCAAGCAACGAGGCACATAGCAAATTCCAAGATTGTTCCGAATCAGCCTTGTTGATTCTGGTGCTGTCCGCGTGTGGAATCGTGTCCAGCTTGATTGATCGGTGTTTCCAACTTAAATATGCCGGTCTCTAGTTGGTCATTGTTCGCTCGTCGATGGTGTCGGCGCCTACAGTGGGTAGGCTCAAAATACGATTTTATTTGTTTTATTTATCCGGCCATGGGACACAAGATCCTTCTAATTCCGTTTGCCACTCCCTATCCCAACTCTTCGTGGACATGAGAAAACGTTTAGGGTTAACTATCGTGGGTACGTTTAAAGGTAAAAATTAAATTAAATTTTTGCACAGGGAAACCTGTTACAGGATGCAATGTATGCCCCTCTTCAGGTGAACTGTTAAGGATAGGACTATTGTGAAGGGATGTCCGAGGGCTGTTTAAGAGGACTCAATTGGCTCCCTTTCATTCGCAATAACGAGTGAGGAAAACCTCGGGTAAATTTCATAGTCAGCATTGCCGGTCACGACGGAATTCGAGCCCGGGACCTCCCGAATCAGAGTCAAAGGCTTAGCGCTCAAACCAGCACAGTCGGTTGACGAGGAGTATTGTAAAATTCATTTTCAACTACACTCAAGCCGATATTAGGTTGTCTCTATGCCAACCTAGGTCGCTTCAACCTAAAGATTATCGAGAATTCCAAGAATTCGCAGAATGTGGTGTGGTGTTTAAAAAATATGTTATACATATTTAAAAAAATAATAGGGCACCAATTAATTTCATGGTATGTGCGTCGTGGAGCAAAATGATTGAATTAAAAAGAAACCTTTTCATAACACAATTTTTTATTCTAAGCAATGTTAAACAATTTTGTGGAAATCAATCCAGGAATTAAAAATCCATCTCAGCGGGGTGTCGAACCTCGGTCTTTCAATTACCGATTGTTAAACAATGTTAGATTTTAATTAAGCAGGTAGTGATCGACATTTGGTAACCAAGCATTGATTTGAATATAACCAATACTGTACACAATAGTTTAATGTGATATGGGATAAAGAACGAAACATTTCATTTTCACATAATGACAACGATTCCGCAATTCCACAATGGCATTTTTAGTCTCATGAGGGCCATGAATGGTAAATAATATTAAAGAACCGAAAAACTTTGTCAACTTCAACTAGAAACTGAGCGATGGAGTTTAGAATGCACAACATTTTTATACCTACCAATATAGAATCAACTCGGGAATTTCGGTGCTGCTAACACCAAGAATTTCGTTTGCATTGGACATTGTATCTGTGCCTACTAAAAGTGTCTGTGTCGCGTCTTTTGTTGAGTTTTGTGTAATGTATTTTAAGACAAGATTACCTCGACAGTTCATTGTCGACAAGGTTATGGTCTAAATAAAGCCACTGCACTTGTGTTTCACCGTACACCTTGGTCGACTTTTCATTGGAGACACTATTAGAAAAAAATGTGTTGCGATACTTCCCATCGAATTAACTGTAATTTATAGCCATCCTCGTCGGCCGCGCCCTGACGACTGTTATGCTTCAGTCTTCGGACGCAGGTACAAGGATAATATTATTGAAAAAATACCTAGATCATGGGAGGAGTCACGTTTTAATTACTGTCTTTAGAGGATGGGATAGTCGCGAAATTAAAACCACGCGAAATTACAATTTTTTCCGTGATATCTCGAGAACGATGCAAAATATCTAAAAACTGATTGCAGACAGATACGTGGTTTTGTTAGGTCAATGTAAAGCAAGAAAAAGTATTCAAACATAATTATTATCGGTGCGGTTTGTATTTTAAATATGGATTAAATTAATTCAATTAAAATAAAAACTTAATTACCACCACATAAATTTTTTCGTTCAGGCTATAGTTCTCACAAAACCACATAGCGGTCTAGAATCAGTTTTTATATATTTTGTGTCGTTCTCGAGATATCACGAAAAAACTGTAATTTATCGTGGTTTTAATTTCGCGGCTATCCCATTCTATTAAGATGCATCGCAAACGCTTTGTATACACGCTTTGGTGGATGACCGTATTTGGTATTTCTCCCTGTTTCCCTGAATTTTAACAAATTGATTTTAAAGAAAGTGGCGTATCTTCATGACAATTTGATTTGAATATGCTCTCAAAGTTTCATTGGCAACAGAGTACTCGTTTTATTTGGAAGAGGGAAAAAACACAGAAATATCGCACGATAAATAAAAAAGGGTTGATATGAGATTTTGAAGATAAATATTTTTCGATTGTACTTAAACACGTGGCATGCCTAAGATTTTAAAGGTTCTTTTGAAGTTTTCATTATTATCGGATTCGGAAAAGAAAACAACAAACATGCAAAATCGATCGAAGAATAGAAGAAAATATTGTAAAATGCTATTTAAATGAGAAATATTGAAATATTGTACGATAAATTGACAAGCCTATATAGAG
The DNA here is from genome assembly GCA_024449915.1 of Sweltsa coloradensis. Lineage (NCBI taxonomy): Eukaryota > Metazoa > Arthropoda > Insecta > Plecoptera > Chloroperlidae > Sweltsa > Sweltsa coloradensis. The sequence goes on from JAMZAV010011794.1 coordinate 14,762, forward strand.
ATTTCGAAGATTCTCTGAAAAAAATATCAATCCCAAGTAGCAGTTATCGGTTGTTGTATTGGTAGGAAGCTAACGACAAGACGAGAGACACAAAACAACATAATCGATAGTTTTATGAGTTCTGACGAGACGTATTGAAACCCTTGTCGAAACCAACAGGTCCTCAAGCACTCTACATAGTTTTTATGAGTTCTGACGAGACGTATTGAAACCCTTGTCGAAACCAACAGGTCCTCAAGCACTCTACATAGTTTTATGAGTTCTGACGAGACGTATTGAAACCCTTGTCGAAAACCCAAAACAGGTCCTCAAGCACTCTACATAGTTTTATGAGTTCTGACGAGACGTATTGAAACTCTTGTCGAAACCAACAGGTCCTCAAGCTCACAGTACGTCACGCGTTACATAGACACGAGTAGCTACATGGAACAAGCTGCGCCCACGAGAATGTGTCGTGTCGTGTCGGGTTCGGTTATGATCGGATTACTAATATTCCTCGATATTGATCTCGCTAACTAAAGCTTAAGCAACCGTGGATCGGGTATGCGGCTGTGACTGAATGCAAAATGAGATATTTTCTATCCAGGTGTAAGAACATGCGAGATCGCAAGAATCGAGCGCCGTTGAGAAATGTGTTTATCTATATGTTATTATGGGTGAGAAAACACATTAAATCGTGGGCGCCGCCAGGAATTGTGCCGAAGGCAAGTTTTTCGTTTTACTTTTTATTCGTTGAGTACACATCACTTTACCCGTTGAATTGTGATCGTCTTCAACAAATTTAATAATATAATGGTATGAAGGCATTTTGGAACGAATGACCAAGGGCTATTATAAATAAGGCTGGTCAAATAAAACGATATTTCGATACGACGTAATCGTGGGGGAATATTTTCGATAGTGATTAGGATTCTTTATCATCCATATTACATCACAAAAAATCAGGCTTTTGATAAAAACATGAAAAACTAAAATGTATGGTAATTTTGTGGGAATATGTGAAGCAGCAAATATCTAAGAAAAATGAATTTATTTCTTTAATTGAGGTTAGTAATTTTGGTGTAGGTGCCGGGTCGGCTGTAGTGAATTCATCCTGACTTTTACGTATGGTCCGCGTATGGTGGAGGTGCCGGGTCGACTATAGTATTTTCGTCCTGACTTTACATAATTTATGATGGTGGTGCCATCAAATATAGTCTATTTGGGATCAGAATAATCAATGTATTTAGAAATGATAATACTGATCAAAGTTGTAAAAAATTATTAGATATACAAAAATATATGATCTTAAAAAACAATTTTCTACTATATTATGTATAAGCCGGTGTTTACTAACTTTATCAGGTTCTTCCAACTAACAGTCTTTGGTTTTTATAGATAATGGATAATAGCAGAAAATAGCGCAACTCTATGAATAACATTTTATTTAATTACATTTAATTTATTATTCATCATACACCAACAAACATAGTACTAATTGCCGAGTACTTTTTAAACTATAATAATTAATGAAACAAACTATTAATAACTACTTCTTTAAAAAAATATATAATATAACATAGCTTCACAGGGTCATTTAAGCAAGAAATCGGCAGCTAAGTGATTAAATAACATATTTAATTAAAAAATTTAAGTTACTCTTTTAAAACAATTAATTATATAGACTTCTGTTATAAGTAATGTATGCTTGAATAAAAGCTAAGAATACAGCCACATGATATTACAAGCAGCCTCAAAAACACGCTACTAAAAGTAAAACATATCAATTGACAATGCATCTCTGACCGCCATACGCAGCCTGCCGGGTCAGGGCTAAGAGATAACAATCATCTGTGTGTTAAAAAAAAAAATAATATAAATTATGAAATGCATCCTCTGACCGCCAACCCCGCCCGCCCTTGCTGGGG
>JAMZAV010011795.1:0-16768 GCA_024449915.1 Sweltsa coloradensis
CCCCAAAAAAACCACCTTGGGGGCCCCAAAAAAACCCCCCCAAAATTTGTTTGGGGATTTGTTTTTGGTTTTTTCTATGCGGCCCGGTCAAAACCCCCTATCTCTCCGCGATCGGGAGTCCGCCGCTTTCGTCCCGGCAGAGCCAGAGAGGTGTCGTCGTCGCCAAGCCGGTGCCCTTGGCCACGATTGAAAAAAAGTGCAAAATGTCACTTTAACTTTAATTTGGGGGGCCCAATATGGGAGGAGTCGAAACAGATACTGTTTTGGGTTGTGGGGGGTTTGTTTTAGAAATAAAAAGAATATGACCACCCGAAATTCGACGATTTTCGACATTTTCCAAGGGGAAAACTAGGGAAATTTTTTCAAAATTATAAACCCCCGTACCGGGGTCCCGTTCGACATATCGGCTCGCGGTATTTTTTTATTTTCTGGGGGCCCCCGGGCCTGGGGCATCCCAAAATTTCAGCTCGCTCGAGGTATGGGCCCTCAAGGGTTTCCCCAAAGTTCCCAAAAAGTGCATTTCACGAGGTCCGGCCGAGACAAAAAAAAAAAAAAGGGGAAAATTGTCGCGGGAACGTTATCCCCGGGCTGAAAACACTTTCAAAAGACTTTTTTTTCAAATAAACTTTTCCCCCAGACCAAGGGTTTTTCGAGCATGGCGTACTTTATGTTCAGTTCTCGATCGGGAATCGGCACCCCCACCAAAATTGCCAAAATTTTAGACTCGCGATTTTTTCCCCTTACCGACCCCCTAGGGATCTAAAAATTTGACACCACACTCTCGTCCCCGTCGTTTCCCCGGATTTTCAAGTGCGCCCACCTAAGGTGGTCCGTCTTGGCCCCCTCCCCCCCTCCCCCCCCCCCCCCGGGGCCCGACGCGGGAAAGACTCTTTTTATTTATTTGTTTGTTTTCAAATTGTAACGCGTGTGAAATTTTACGCTCCTAGCTCTGTTTGCGTTTTTTTTTTTGTTTTAAAAAAATCGGATTTGCCCCGGAACCGGCGCCCCCACAAAAGTCTCGAAAAATTCACAAGTTGAGTATTCTTTTTCACCAGCCGACCCCTAGCCGGCTGAAATTTTGACCAAGCCCTCCGCGTACACGACTTCGGACCGCACGGTCCGACCCCGGGGGTCGCGACCCCCTTCGCCTGGGGGCGTCGTTTTTTGACGACACTCATATTTTATTTCCGGAGACCTCAGAGTCATGGATTGAGTTTTTTACGGGAGAGGGGTGGGTGGGCCCTGCCTCCCGCGGGCAGTTCCCACGGACCCATAACCGACGGACGGAGCCCGGGGCGTCGAGACCCCCGTTTACTTTGAGTTTACGCCTAGGCGAAGTCTGCTTCCGGGTGTTGTAAATTTTTTTGGAACTAGTCTTTTTTTACGAAAACGCCGTTGACGTTATCGGGAAACGTGGCGTGCGACGCCTCCCCATTTCCCGCTTTTCTTTTGGGGATTTTTTTTTGGGCCCAAATTCCAACGTAGGTAGGGTCCCGGCTATTTGTCCCGAAAAGTAGCACCCCGTACGACATCAACGCCTCACTTCGGTTCGGGGTCGCGACGACGGCCGACGCCAGGGGTGGGCGTTTTTTTTTGGCAATTGACCTAGGGTTTTTTTACGACGCCAATCCGCGGCGGCCCCGATTTCCCTTCAGATTGGGTCGGAAACCCCTTGTAGCTCAACCTTTCAAAAGATATCGCACTTTGCGTAAACCGGTTCCCTGGCCGGAGGCTATGCCGGGCCTTGGCAAAACCCGACGCCGAAAGGTTTCGGACTCATCCCGTCGAAACCCTCAACGAGGGCGCCGGGTTTAAATTTTTTTGCGGGCACTTGGGGAACTTTTTCCCGGCTCACGTCAGGCCCCGACCCGGGCGTCGCGACCCCTCGGTCCAGGGGCTCGTTTCGTGCCGACGCAAATTATTTTCTTTCTGGGAGACTATCAGAGCCAGGGGGTTGGGATTTTTATGAAGCGGGGGGTTTGGGCCTGCTCCCCCGGGCAGTTCCACGGACCCATAACCGAGGGCCCGAGCACGGGCGCCCGGGGACCCCTGCATACTTTAAAACAGCCCAGGGCGAAGGTGTTTCCCTGGGGTTTAGATTTTGCGGGACGAGTCTTTTGTAATGATACGCTGCGTGACGCGAAGAAAACCGGGTCGGACCCCTGGGTCCACGGGCGTCTTTTTGTCCCGACACTAATTATTTTATTTTTTGTTTTATTTTTTTATGCCCAGTAGAAAACCCATTCTAAGACTATTTTCAAATAAACTTTTCACCCAGACCAAGGTTCGAGTCCCAGCACACGTACTTTCGAAAAAGTATGGCACTTTGGTGTTACCTTTGGGCCCCAAACGGTCCACCGCCGGCGGAAGACGCGCCTCCCTGTCGGATCTGCGGGGGCAAAACGCGGCGGCCACTCGATAGCGGAGAGGTAGAGTTTTTTGATCGCGGACCGCATAAAAAAACCCCCGTCCAGAGGGTCATCCAAGAGCGGGTAGCCCCAGCGCGCCAATGAAAACGTTCTCGCCTCCTTTTGGGGGGCACCGACACCTTGTCAATACACACATGTGGCAGGTTTTCTATGCGGCCCGCGATCGAACACCCTTCTCTGCGCGATGGGGAGTCCCCCGCTTCGTCCCGGCAAGCACTAGAAGGTGTCGCGTGGCCCAAAGCCGGGGCCCGTAGGGGGCCCCACGATTGAATCACAAGTGCCAATGTGTGCACTTTAGACTTTAATTGGGGGCAAATAGGGGACGGATGCGAAACGACTACTTTTTTGGGTTCGGGAGGACTTTTTATGAAAAAAATAGTATATGACCACCGAAAATTTTGACATTTTCGACATTTTTTAGGGTAATAGGGCATTTTTAAAATTATAAACGCCCGTACCGGGCGTACCGTTCGCATTCGGCTCGGGTATTTTTCTTATTTTTTGCGGGGGCCCCGGCCTGGGGGATGCAAAATTTTAGCTCGCTACGAGGGCATGGGGCCCTCAAGGGGTCTCGAAAGTTCCCAAAAAAAGGGGCCTTTCACGGCTCCCCCCGAGAAAAAAAAAAAAAAAAATCGAATTTGTCGCGGAAAGTTATGCCCGGCTAGAAAACACCATTTTAAACTTTTTTTCAAATAAACTTTTTTTCCCCGACCAACGGTTTGAGCATGGCGTACTTCATGTTCAGTTTTCGATCGCGGGAAACGGGACTCCACCAAAATTTCTGAAAATTTTAGAACCGCGATTTTTTTTCCCCTTACGACCTTAGGGGTCGAAAAATTTGACACCAACTTCGCACCCTCGCTTCCGGGTTTTCAATGTGCGCCCCATCAAATTGGGCCGTCTTGGCCGTCGCCCTCGTCGGTACTCGCGACGCGGGAAGAAAACTTTTGTATTTATTAGTTTTTTTTGCAAAAATTTTAAACGCGTGTAAATTCCGCTCCAGCCCGTATTGCGATTTTTTTTTTGTTTTAAAAATCGGGTTTGCCCCCGGAAAAAAGGCGCCACCCCAAAACATCGAAAAATTTAAAGTTGACGTATTCTTTTTCTACCACTTTTCCCACCACCTAGCCCGGGTGAAATTTTGACACAATGCCCCCCCGCGTACACGACTTTGGACCGGCCGGTCTCGACCCCGGCGTCGCGAGCCCTTTGCCCGGCGTCGTTTTTTTGACGACACTCATTATTTTATTTTTCGGGGAAACCCTCAGAGTCATGGGGTTTTGGGTTTTTACGGGAGACGGGTGGGTCGGCCGCCTCCCGCCCCCCCCCCTGCAGTTGCCACGGACCCATAACCCCCGGGCGGAGCACGGGCGTCGAGACGCCCGTTTACTTTAGTTTACGCCTAGGGGGAAGTCTGCTTCCTGGTGTTTTTCAATTTTTGGAAAATAGTCTTTTTTTACACAACGCTCGTGTGAGTTTTCAGGAAACGGGCGTCGCGACGCCTCCCCCTTTCTCCCCCGTTTCGGTTTGGGGATTTTTTTTTTGGCCCCTTTCCAAAAGTGGTAGGGTCCCGGCTATTTGTACCGTAAAAAGCACACCCCCCTACCCCACAACGCCTCACCTTCGTTCCGGGGGGTCGCGAGACGGGCCCACGCCAGGGGTCGGCGTCGTTTTTTTGGCAATTGACCCATGGTTTTTTTCGGGCCCAAACGACGCGGGGCGATTTTTCCCTTTAGATTTGGTGTCGGGAACCTCTGTAGCTCTAACCGTTCAAAAGATATCGCACTTTGCGGAACTGTTTTTTGGCCTGGGGTCGGAGGGTATGCTCGGGGCCCCCGGGAGAAACCCACGCCGAAAGGGTTTGGGCTCGATTCCCACCGTCGTAACCTCAACGAGTGGGGGCCAGGGTTTTACAATTTTTTTCAGGCACTTCGGGGGCGTTTTTTTCCCGGCTCGATCGTCACGGTCCTACCCGGGGGTCGCGAGCCCCCGGTCCCCGCCCCCGTTTCCCCGCTTTTTTTCCTTTTTCACACCAATTTTATTTTTAAATGGCCCGGCACCCCCGGGGATTCAAAAACCCCAAAAACCAGGCCCCAGCCCGCCGTCCGGCGGATCTTTTAAAAACCCCGGGGGAAGGTCCCTTGGGAGTTTTTGGGGCGATTTTTGAAGCACGCCGCGGACCGAAAGAAAAGGGTTGGGGCCCCGGCCCCCCGGGGGCCCCGGTTTTTCAACTTTTTTTAAGGGATTATTTTTGCCCCCTAAAAACCCCCTAAACCTATTTTTAAAAATTTTGCCAAAAGGGTTTGGTCCCAGACACTACTTCGAAAAAAATTTGCACTTTGGGGTCCTTTGGGCCCTAGGTCCCCCGTCGGCAAGCGGCCTTGTGGCGGGACAAAGGGCCCCATGTGGATAATTTTATGGGCCCATAGAAAAAAAGTCCCAAGGGGGATTTTGGGGGTGGGGAAAAAAATTCCGCCTCCATTCGCGGGCCCCACATTTTTTAAAAAAAGGGCATTTTTTTATCGGCCCCCAACGAAAACCCCTTTTTTCCCGCGATTTATCCGCCCCCCGGCGCGCAAAAGGTGTCGGTCGGGCCCCGGGGCCCGAGTCCCCCAATTTTCACAAAGGGCCAGGGGAAAAAAAATTAATTGGGGCCCAAAGGGCGGGTTGAAAAAACTCTGTTTTTTCCCCTTTTTAAAAAAAAGTTAAACCCCAAAAAAATTTAAGTTTTTCCCCCAAAAAAGGGGAAAAATAAAATTTTTAAAATTTTTAAAAGCCCTACCCCGCCCCCAAAGGTCCCGGGTTTTTTTTTATTTTTTCGGGGGCCCCGGGTGGGGGTAAAAATTTGCCCTCGGGGGTTTGGGGGGGTCGGCCCGAAATTCCCCCCGGGGGGGGCCTCCGGGTGGGGAAAAAAAAAAAAAAAAAAATTTCCCCCCCAAACGTTTTTTCCCCCTAAAAAAAACCCCTTTCCCCCCAAAAACTTTTTTCCCAAAAATTAGATGGCGATTCTTTCTTCCGTGCGGGAACGGACCTCCCAAAATTTCCAAATTTGCTCCCCGATTTTTTTCCCCCACCCACCCCGGGGTCGAAAATTTCCCCCTTCACCCCCTTTATTTTTAAGTCGAACCCCAAATTGGAGTTTTACCGGGGGTGTCGCTGCTCCCCAGCGGGGAAATTTTTTAAATTTTTTTGGGGAAAAAGGCGGGGGAAAAATTAAAACCTTTTTGGGGAAAAATTTTTTTTCTTTTTAAAAAAAGCTTTCCCCCCGGGCCCCACCAAAATGCTCGAAAAATTGGGGTTTTTTTTTCCATTCCAAAAGGGCCCGAAAATTTTTACAACCCCCCGTACAGAATTTACCTCCCTGTTTTGGGGGGGGGACGCCCCGCCCGGGCGCGTTTTTTGGCCCTTTTTTTTTTTTTCGGGGCCCTCGAGCGGGGGATTTTTCAAGGTGGCGGCCCCCCCCGTCAGGACGGACCCAAAAAACCCGGGGGCCGGGCGTCGGCGCCCCTTTTGAGTTTTCCCGGGGAATTCCCCTGTTTTCAATTTTTTGGCAGTTTTTTTGGCCCTGGACGTTCGGGGGCGGACGCCTCCCCCCCGGTTTGGTTTGGGGTTTTTTTTGGCCACTTAATATTTTTCCCGGCTATTTTTTTCCCAAAAAAAAGAAGAGACTCCGCTCCCCCGGCCGGGCGTGCCCCCCCCCCACCCCCCAGGGGCGGCGTCGTTTTTGGCTTTCCTATTTTTTTAAAGCCCGGCGGGGCCGTTTTCCCCGTTGGTTGCGGGACACCTTTTTAGCCTAACCCCAAAAGAACCCGGGGGGACTCGGGGGCCTTCGGACATTTTTTTTTAAAAACCCCCCAAAAACATGATTTTCCCCCTTAACCTTTTAACGGGCCCCCAGGTTTCAATTTTTGCAACACTTCGGGAAAATTTTTTTTCCCCGGGCCCCCCCTTTTCCGGGCGCGCCCCTCGGTCCCGGGGGTTTTCGGGCCGCCCTAAAATTTTTTGGGGGGGGAAAAAGGGGGGGATTTTTTTAAGACGGGGGTTTCCGCCCCCGCCGGGAGTTCCCGCCCATCGGGCCCGACCCCGGGGGTCCAATGCATTTTTAAAAAACCCCCCGGGCGAACCCCCCTTGGGTTTGATTTTGGGCGGCTTTTTTAAGAAACCCCCTTTGGGGGAGCCCGGCCCCCGGGGCCCCCGGGGGCCCCGGGCCCCTTTTCGTGCACATTTATTTATTTTTTTTTTATTTTTGCCCCCTGGGGAAAAAACCTTTTAAGCTAAATTTTAAATAAATTTTACCCAAACCAATTCGAACCCCAATTTTAGGGGAAAAAGGGGATTTATTTTTTGGGGCCTGGCCCGCCCCGGGAAACGGCCCCTTTCATTTTTGGGGCAAAGGGGGCATCAAAACGGGGGTAATGGTTTGGGGCCCCCCGAAAAAACCCCCAAGGCCCAGGGGGGGCCGGCCCCCAAAAAAAAATTCCCCCCCTTTGGCGCCACCTAAACTTTTTTCAAAAACTTTTCCCGGTTTTTTGGCCCCCTCGCCCCCTTTCGGCCCATCGGGGGTCCGCCCCCCCCGGGGGAAATTTTGGATTTGGTTAAAACCGGGGGCCCCTTTGGGCCCAATTGAACAAATGCAAAGTGGCTTGGATTTAATTGGGGGCCCAATTGGGCGGGTCGCCTTTTTTTTCCCCGGGAGGGCTGTTTTTTAAAAAATTTAAATTTACCCGAAATTTTTTCGCTTTTTCCCCTTGGGAAATTTTAAAATTTAAAAGCCCACCGGCGAAACCCTTTGAAAAATTCCTGGGTATTTTTTTTTTCTGCGGGCCCCGGCCGGGGGAAAAATTTTTGCTCCGACCATCAGGGGGGGCTCAACTCCGGCCAAAACCCCCCCGGCCCCCCCGAACAAAAAAAAAATCGAAAATTTTTCCCGGAAATTTTCCCGGCCCCCTCCCCTTTTTTTTCAAAAAACTTTTCCCCCGACCAACGGTTTTTAGACCCTTTTTTTTTGGGTTCCCAGCGGGAAACGGCCCCCCCCCCAAATTTTTTCCCGGTTTTTTTTCCCCCACGACCCCCCTGGGATTTAAAAAATTGGGAAAAACCCCCCGCCACCCCTTTTCCCGGGTTTTCGTTTGGATTGTTCCCTTGGAGTCCCCTGTCCGGGGAGTCCACCCTTTAAAAGGTTTTTTTTTTTTGGGGGGCAAAGAAACGGTTTGGGTTTTTTGGGGTTGTTTTTTTTTTTTTTTAAAAAAAAAAACCCGATTTCCCCCGGGGGCGCCCCCACCCTTTTTCCAAATTCCAATAGATTCTTTTTTTTACCCTTGCCCCCTTTGGGTGTTTTTCAAACCCCCCGAAAGTTCGACCTCATTCTCCCCCGGCGGCCACGTTCCCGGGGTCTTTTTTCCCCACTCTTTTTTTTTTTTTTTGGGGCCTCGACGGGGTTGGATTTTGGGGAAGGGGGGTCGGCTGCCCCCCTTTTTTTCCGGAACCCATAACCCGGGGGGGGGGCGGCGCCCGCTTTGGGTTTACGCCCAAGGGGGGGGCGCGGGGCAAATTTTAAAAAAGCCCCGAAACGCTTTGGGGTTTTTTTCGGGGAAAGTTTGGGGGGACCCCCCCCTCCCCGTTTGGGGGAAATTTTTTTTGGCCCCCCCGGTGGGGTCCCGCATTTTTTAGTAAAAAACCCGTGAAAACAACCCTCATTCCCCCCGACACGGGCCCCCGGGGGGGGGGGGTCTTTTTTTTTTGGAATTTCCTTTGGGAAACCCCCCCCCGGCGGGACCTTCGGGTTGCGGCCCCCGGCCTAACCGAAAAAATAGTTTTTTGGGGTGGGCCGGCCGGAGGTATTTCCGGGGGCCTTGGAGAACCCCGCCGAAAGGTTTCCCGCCCCTCTAAAACCCCCGGGGGCCCCCAGGTTTACAATTTTTTTCAGGTTCGGCGTTTTTGGCCATCTCCGGCCCCCGGGGTCGGGCCCCCCCCAGGGCGTCTTTTTGGCCCCCCTTTTTTTTTGGGGAAAAAAAAAGGGGCCGGGTTGGGGTTTTTGGGGAAAGGGGGGGCCCTTTTTGGGTTTGGGGGTTTAAAATAAGGGGAGCCACGGGGTCCACCCTCAAATTTTAAAAAACCCCCCGGGGGAACTGCCCCCCCGGGGTTTTTTTTACGGTCTTTTTTAATTCCGGGGCCAAAGGCCGGCTCGCCCCTCGGTCCACGGGTCTTTGGGGGGCCAAATTTTTTTTTTTTTTAAAATTTTTTTCCAGCTCCCACAAAAAAAAAATTTTCCCCGAAACGGTTCGGCGAAACCCTTTTAAAGTTTTTTATTTTTCCCTTTCCCCAAACGGGCCACCCTGGCGGAAGGAAGCCTCCCCGTCCCCAACGGACAACCCGGGGCCCCCGAAAAAGGGAGGTTTTTCCCGGGGCCCCGGGGGAAAAAACACCTCCGGGGGCCCCGCCGGGGCCAGCGCCCCCCTGGCGCTTTCCCCCCATTCGCCGGGACGTCACCTGCTAAAACCTTTTATTTTTTAGGGGGCGTGAAAAACCCCCAACTGGGATGGGATTTTTTTGTTTAACGCATGGGTGCCGGGCCCAACTGGCCGACCCCCATTGAATCCTTTTTAAAAGGGGCTTGCAATTGGGGGCCCCAAAATTTAAAAACCCCCAAAAGACTTTTTTGGGGGGGGGCTGGAAAAATAGTTTGCCCCGTTTCGACATTTAATTTTTCCAAAAAGGGAATTTAAAAAAATTAAAAGGACGGGGTCCGGCCCGTTCGGGCTCGGGACATTTTCGCGGGCCCCCGGGGTGGGGCGAAAAAATTAGTTTCCCCGGGGAGGGGGGGTTTGGGTTTTTAAATTAAAAAACTTTTAGAGCTCCCCGGGGGCAAAAAAAAAATCGAAAGTCCCCTTTTTCCGGCGAAAAATTTGATTTTTTTTTAAAAAACTTTTTCCCGCAAATTTTTTAAAAAGGCAAAAAACTTTTGTCGGGAAACCATCCCCCTTGCTCGAAAGACCGGTTTTTTTTTTTTAACCCCCCCGGGACTTTTTTACCCAAAAACCCTCCACCCCCTTTTTTTTCAATGGGGGGGGGCCCCCCTCGGGGGTCCGTCTTAAAGTCCCCCCCCGGGCCCTTTCCCCGGCGGAAGGGAAATCTTTGTTTTTAAACAAATTGGGGTTGGGAAAATTTTTCCCCCCTACTCGTTTGGGGGGTTTTTTTTTTTAAAAACTCGCGTTTTCCCCCCCCCCGGCCCACCGCTCGAAAAAAAACCGTTTACGTTTTTTTTTCTCCAGCCAAACCCCCCCGGGTGAATTTTTCACAATTTGGGCCCCCGGAACGTTGGCCCCCTCCGCCCCCCCGTTTCCCTTTTTTCCACCCCCCGGGCGTCGCGAACGACCTCATTTTTTTATTTCCGGGACCCTTTTAGGTTTGGGTTTTCGGGGGGATGGGGGGTTCCCCGCCGGTGAGGCCCAGGAAAAACCCGGGCGGGACGGGGTCCGCCCCTTTCTTTTTGAGCCCACAATTTTTGGTTTTTTTAATTTTTTTAAAAACTTTCTTTGACAATCCTTTAAACGTGGGGCGGCCCGGGCCCCCTCCCCTTTGGGTTTTTTTGGGGTTTTTTTTGGGCCCCTTCCAAAGTGGGAGGGGCCCCCCTTTGCCGTGGCCCCGACGAACCGCCCACCTCGGTTGGGTTTTGCCCCAAAACCCCCCCGAGGGGGGCCCCCGTGTTTTTTGGGAATTAAGTTTTGCCCCGGGGGGGGCCCGACCCCTTAAATTTTGGGGAAATTGTTCTAACGTCGATACCACTTTGCGGAAGGTTTTTTTTCTCGGGGGGCCCGGCCTTGGGCCCCCCCCAAAATTTGGCCGGTCCCACCCTTAAATCAAGGTGGGCCCTTTAAATTTTTGGGGCCCTTTGGGAAGTTTTTCCCCCCTTTGGTCCCTGGGGGGGTGGGGTGGTCCCGGGTTTTCGGGACGTTTTTTTTTTCCGGGTAACAGAAAATTTATTTTTAGGGCGGGTGGGTTGGCCCTGCTCCCGGTTTTATTTTTCCGGGCCCAAAAGCGGCCCACCCCGGGCGTCGGGCCCCGCCTTAAAACCCCAGGGGGGGAACTGCTTCCGGGAGTTTTGCGGGGCAAAGAATTTGTCGCGGGAAAAAAAAAAACCCGGGGTGGACCCTCCCCCCTTTTTTTTTGGGGCAAAAATTTTTTTTTGAAATTTTTCCAGCTGAAAAACCCTTTAAAACTATTTTTTAAAAAATTTTTACCCAAACCAAAAGGTTTGAAATGCCCGTTTCTAAATAGGCCCCTTTTTGGGTTATTGGGGGCCCAAACGGGCCACCTCGGGGGAAAACCCCCTTTCATTGCGGGGGAAAAGCGGGGCCCCCGTGCCCGGGGGGGTTTTTTCCCCCCTGAAAACCCAAAAGGGGGGATAAGGCGGGGGGCCCCCCCAGGGGCCCGGGGCCCAGGGGCCCTCCCCTTTGGCCCAACCCCTTTCCCCCGGGTTTTTTTTTCGGCCGGATCAAACCCCTTTTCCCGGAAAAATTTTGTCCCGGCCACGACGGGGGTCGTTGGGCCACCCTGGCCGTATGGGCCCCGATTAATTTTCCCCCCCTTTTGGGCAAAAAAAGGGGATTTTTGGGCGGGGGTTTTTTTTTAAATTTTAAAAAATTAAATTCACCGATTTTTGAATTTTTTTGGGGTTTGGGAATTTTAAAAAAAATTTAAAAATTTCGGGCGTCCGCACTTTGGTCGGTTTTTTTTTTTTTGGGGGGGGCCGGGGGGCCCCAAATTTTAGCTCGTAAGGGGGGGCCCCTAAGGGCCTGAAAAAACCCAAAACCCCAAAAACCCCGGGGAAAAAAAAAAAAAAAAATTTCCGAACTTTCCGGCTAAAACCCATTTAAAAATTTTTTTAAAAAACTTTTTCCCCCAATTGACACTCTTTTTCCCCTTTTACCCCCCCCCCCAAAAAAAGGCCCAAAAAACCCCTTTTTCTTCCGGTTTTAGGGTCCTTTTTCACCCCCTTCCCCCCTGCGGATTTTGGCCCAAATTTTTTCCCTTTCCCTTCCTTGGGCCCAAAAAAAGGGGGGAAAAAAATTTTTTTTTTTTTTTTTTTGCCCTTTTAAACCTTTTATTTATTTTTTTTTTTAAAAATTTTTTTTAAAACCCCATTTTTAAAAAGCTTTTTAAAGGAAAAACCAAAGGGATTTTTTTACCATGCCCCCCACCGCCAAATTTTTCCAACCCCCCCACGCTTCGGCCCGGGGTCCCCTCCGACCCCCTTTTTCCCGGGGGGGTCGTCGGTTTTTTTTTCCGGGGGGAAAATCCGGGGGTTCGGGGGGGTTTTCCCCGGGGGGGGGCGGCCCCCCCTTTTCCCGGCAACCCCGGGGGCTTTTGGGGTTTTTTCCCGGGGGGGCGGGGGAAATTTTTCCCTTTTTTTTCCCTCTTCCCCCAAAATTTTTTGCCCCAAAATGGGGTCCCCCCCCTTTTTGGTTCCCCGTTTTTTTTTGGCCCCGGGGGGGGCCCGGCCAAAGTCCTTTTTGGGCCCCGACGGAACCACGCCCCTTTTTTGGGGGCAAAGCCCCGGTTTTTTTTTGGTTGGCCCCGGGGCCCCGGGGGGTTGGCGGAACCCCCGGGGGCCCCGCATCGCCTGCGGGCCGGGCCCCCCCAAATTTGTCCCCCCCCCCGAGGGGAGGTTTCCCCCCTCGGGACCCGTTTTCCCCCCCAAATTTTTTCCCCCCGGGTTTCCCCCCCGGGGGGTGGCGTGGTGGTTTTGGGTTTGAGGGGGGGCCCCGGCGGTCCCCGGGGTTTTTTTTAAAAACCCGGGGGGCCCCCCCCCCCGGAGGGGACGGCTAGAAACCTAAAAAACCCCCCGGGGGGCCCCTTTTTTTTTTGGGAAAATTTTTTTTGTTTTTTTTGGGAGGGGCCCTTTTTTTCCCCCCCCCCCAATTTTTTGGGTTTTTTCGAAAAAAATTTTGTTTTTTTTTTTCCCGAAAACCCCCCCCAAACCCTTTCCTAGGGCCGGGGTTAAGGGGGCAGAGGGACCCGGGGGAAACCCCCCCCGGGGCCCGCCCGGGGGGGGGGCCCAAATTGGGGGGGGGACGGGGCCCCTTTAAAACCAAGGGAGTGTTTTCGCGGCCCGGGAAAAAAACCCCCCGGGGCTCCAGGGGGGGCCCCCCCAATAAATTTTTTTCACGGGGCCCGGGCAACCCAAAACCGGGGCGGGGGGCCTTCCCCCCCTTTTGGGGGGCCCCCCAAAACCCCGGGGCAAAGGGGGTGTTTTGGAAAAAATTTTTTTCCCCCCCAAAAACGAGAAAAAATTTTTGGGGTTGGGGTTTTTAAAATAAAAGGAAAGACCCAAAAAAAGGTTTGGGGGTTTTTTTGGGGCAAAGGGCCCCAAAAAAAAATTTTTTTTCCGGGGAACAAAGGGCCCCTTTTTTTTTTTCCCCCCCCCGGGGCAAAAAAAAAGGTTTTCCCCTTTTTCCGGGAAAATTTTTTCCCAAAAACCTTTTCCACGGGGGAAAAAACCCCCTTTTTTTTTTCCAAAATTTGGGCCCCCAAAAAAAAAAAAAACTTTCAAAACCCTTTTTTCAAAATTTTTAAAACCCCTTTTTACCCCTGGGGGCCCCTCCCCCCAAAAAGGGCCTTTTCCCCCCCCCCCCTTTGGGTTAAAGAAAACTCTTAATTTGGGTTTTAAAAAAGACCCGGGTTTTTCCCCCCCGGGGTTTTTTCCCCTTTTTGTTTTCTCGGGGGGGGCCCCAAAAACCGGGGAAATCCCTTTTTTAATTTTTTCATTTTTTCCCCCCTTTAAATTTCCCCCCCCCCCATCTAAAATCCAGGCCCCACCCCCCCCTCTAAAATAAATTTTAAACCCCCCCGGGGACCGGGGATTTTTGGGGGGGGCCCCCCCTCCTGGGTTCCGGCCCCAAAACCCCCAACCCCGGGTCCCCGGGGTTTTTTTTTTCGAACCCTTTTTTTGCCCCCGGGGGGTTGGGGAAAAGGGAAAGGGGGGCCGGGCCCCCCTTTTTGGTTTGGGGGGTTTTGGCCCCCGGGGGGGTGTTTTTGTAAAAAAAACCCCCAAAAACTGGGTTTTAGGCGGGTCCCCCCCAAAGGGGGGGGGTTTTTTTTTTTGGGGCCCCACCTTTTCCGTTTTGGGGGGTTTTTTAGCCCCCCAAAGGGTCCCCCCTTTTTTTTCCCCTGTAAACCCCGGGGGGGTCCGGGGTTTTTGGGGTTTGGGGCCCCCCCAAAGGGGGGGGCCCCCCCCTTTCCTAATTTTGGGGGGCCCCCCCGTCCAATTTTTAATTTTTTCGGCCTCTGTAAGGGCCCCGGGGGGGGGCCTTTCCCCCGGGGTTTCCCCGGGCCCCTTTTTCCCTTAGATGGGCCCAAAAGGTTTATTTTTAGGGTCAAACCCCCCCATTCCCCGGCCTCCCCCCGGGGGGCCGGGCCCGGCCCCGGGGGCTCCCAAATTTCCCGGGGGGTTTGGCCCAGGGTTTTAAAATTTTTTGGAAAATTGGCCCCCGGGGGGAGGAAAAGGGGTGGCGCCCGGGGCCGGGGCGGCCCGGGAAAAACCCCCAAAATGTTTTGGGTATTTTTAAAAGGGTTTTAAGGGTTTTTTTTTTCCCCCCCCAAAACCCCGCCGCCGGGGAGGCCGGTTTCCCCCTTTTTGTTTTGGGGAAAATTTTTTTTTTTCCAAAAAACCCCACCAAAGGGGGGGTTTACCCCCCAGGGAAAATTTTAGGGGTTTTTTCCCCAAAGGGCCCCTGGGGAAAAGGGGCCCCCTTTGGCCCGGGCGAAACCCGGGCTCCCCGGGGGGGGGGCGGCCCTGAAAATTTTTGGGGGGGACCGGGGGCCCCCCCGAAAGGGCTCCGGGGAGCCGGGGCCGACCCCCCAAAACCCCCGGGCCTTTTTTTCCCCTTGGGAAATTTTTGGGCCCGGGGTTTTTTGGGGGGGATTTTAAAAAACCTGGGGGGGGCGGGGCCGGGCCGGGGACGGGAATTTTCAAAAAAAGGGCCCCTTTTTTTGGGGCCCCCCTTGGGGGAACAAAAATTTTTTGGGGCGGGGGGTTTTTTTAAAAAAATATTTCCAGGCCCGGCTTTTTTAAAGGGGGAACCCAAAAAAAAAAAAAATTGGGGACGTTAACCCCTGGGCCCATTTTTTTTTTTTCCCCCCCCCGGGCCCCAAATTTGCTCGTAGGTTGGGGGGGGGCAGGGCCTTTTCCCCCAAAAAAACCTTTTAAACCGCCCAAAAAAAAAAAATGGGCGGAATTTGCCCCAAAAAACCCCCTTTTTTTTTCAAAAATTTTTTTTCCCCCACGGGCGGCCGCGCGTTTCTGCGGTTTTGGAAATTTGGGGTTTATTCTAAGACTATTTTCAAATAAACTTTTCACCCAGACCAACGGTTCGAGTCCCAGCACACATACATTCGATAAAGTATGTGCATTTTTGGATTTTAAACCTTGGGCCCAATACGGTCCACCGCTCGGCGGAAGACGACGCCTCCCTGTCGGGTCTGCGGGGGCGAACGCGCCGGCCACTCGATACCGGAGAGGTAGAGTGTTCGATCGCGGACCGCGTAGAAAACACCCCGTCCGAGAGGGGTGATCCAAGCAGCGGGTAGACCAGCGCGCCAATGAAAAACGCTTCTCGCCTCCTATTGGCGGGGGCCCACCGTCCCACTTGTCAATACACCATGTGTGCATGTTTTTTCTATGCGGTCCGCGATCGAACACCCAAATTCTCTGCGCGATCGGGAGTCCGCGCTTTCGTCCCGGCAGAGCACTAGAGAGGTGTCGTCGTCGGCCAAGCCGGTGGCCGTAGTGGGCCCACGATTGAATCACAGTGCACAATGTTGCACTTTAGACTTTAATTGGGGGCCGAATATGGGACGGATGTCGAAACAGACTACTGTTTTGGGTTCGTGGAGGGCTGTTTTATGAAATAAAATAGTAATATGACCATCCGAAATTTCGACGATTTTCGACATTTTTCCAAGGGGGTAACTAGGGCAATTTTCAAAATTATAAACCCCCGTCCCGGGCGTCCCGTTCGACATGGGCCCTTCGCGTATTTTTCTTATTTTTCTGCGGGCCCACGGCCGGGGGCCATCCCAAATTTCAGCTCGCTACGAGGTCATGGGGCCGCTCAAGGGCTCTCGAAAGTCCCAAAAAGTCCCTTTTCACGAGCTCCGGCCGAGACAAAAAAAAAAAATCGAAATTTGTCGCAGGAACGTTATGCCCGGCTAAAAAAACACCATTCTAAGACTTTTTTCAAATAAACTTTTCCCCCAGACCAACGGTTCGAGCACTGGCGTACGTTTCATGTTCAGTTCTCGATCGCGGAATCGGCACCTCCACAAAATTGCTCGAAATTTTAGACTCGCATTTTTCTACCTTACCGACCCCCTAGGGAAACTGAAAATTTGACACCCCACTCTCGTCCACCGTCGTTCGGATTTTCAATGTGCGCCCAACTCAAGTGCGGTCCGTCTTGGCACCGACGCCCTCCGTCGCGTGACGTCGCGACGCGGGAAGAAGACTCTTTGTATTTATTAGTTTTTTGCAAATTGTAAGCGCGTGTGAAATTTCACGCTCCTAGCTCTGTATTTTCGATTTTTTTTTTCGTTTTTTAAAACTCGCGATTTGCCCCCGGAACCGGCGCCCCCACCCAAAAGTCATCGAAAAATTCACAAGTTGACGTATTCTTTTTCTACCACTTGCCGACCACCTAGCCGGCTGAAATTTGACACAATGCCCTCCGGGTACAAAGACTTCGGACCGTCACGGTCTCGACCCCGGCGTCGCGACGCCCTTCGCCTCGGGCGTCGTTTTTCTGACGACACTCATTATTTTATTCTCGGAGACCATCAGAGTCATGGGATTGAGATTTACGGGAGACGGGTGGGTCGGCCTGCCTCCCGCCGGTGCAGTTGCCACGGACCCATAACCGACGGACGGAGACACGGGCGTCGAGACGCCCGTTTACTTTGAGTTTACGCCTAGGGCGAAGTCTGCTTCCTGGTGTTGTCAATTTTTTTGGAACTAGTCTTTTCTTACGACAACGCTCGTGTGACGTTTTCAGGAAACGTGGCGTGCGACGCCTCCCCCTTTCTCCGCGTTTTCGGTTTGGGGATTTTTTTTAGGCCACTTCCAACGTAGGTAGGGTCCCGGCTATTTGTACCCTAAAGAAGCACACCCCGTACGACATCAACGCCTCACCTTCGGTTTTCCGGCGTCGCGACGACGGCCGACGCCAGGGGTGGCGTCGTTTTTTTGGCAATTGACCTATGGTTTTTTACGACGCCAATCGACCGCGGCGGGCCCATTTCTTCAGATTGGTGTGCGGCAACCTCTGTACTCTACCCTTAAAAAA
>JAMZAV010011796.1:0-19340 GCA_024449915.1 Sweltsa coloradensis
CCCCGGGGGGGCGAAAAAAAAATTAAAAAGTTTTTTTTTTTTTTTTTTTTTTGGGGGGGGCCAAAAAAAAAAACCCCTTAACCCCCCTTAATTTTTATACCCCGATCCCGTACTAGTTTTGCTATGGGTAAAAGTAATAATTTTGCGGTTTTACTGGGGTGTACTGCTGCAGCTCCTAGACAAAAACTTTTTTGCAGAGAAGGTGCTATTTCCCCAGAATAGGTCTCTAAAGAAAATTATAGCGAAAACCAGACAAAACTTTTTTGTTTATTTGTTAGGGGGGGGGGGGGGGGGGGGGGGGGCAGCAAAATTTTTTTTGCCTGGGGGCGGCTCACTACCAAAAAAAACCGGCCCCGCGCAAAATAGGAAGCGAAGCTTTAATAACATTTGGGAAGTTTAAAAGGATCCACCATGAAAACTTACCAGCGTTGATATTTCCCTCTCCACTATAGCACCTCGTCTTTTTTCCAGGGCATGCAGCAGTCAGTTAGTCCCCAACCGGGGCCTGGCCTCTGTACAAAATTATCACGTACCCTAAAACCCGGGGCGCCGGGGAAATTTTCAACCCAGCTGCCCCCGGGAATGTAAGTAGAAAAATATTTTTTATATTCTTCAAAATTTTTGAGAACCTTGTGCATTGGGGTGGATATCATTTACTTATTTATCATTTGTTCCGCAGCACATTCATTAATAGTGTCTCTACGATAGCAGAAAAGGAATAGCTCTAAAGTCTTAACACACTTGTTTACTACCAACCTTTGGGAAACCTATAAGGCCCGCTACCCGCCCCTAAAAAGATAAAAACAAGAATATAAAAATTATACGTAAACGCTAAAGTCCCGTCGCTTTGTTGACGAGCCCCGGGTACATGCTACACGACCCGAGGAAAAACAACATTCGTTTAAATCGAACAGCAAAGCCCACCCACTTCTTTTTGGAACTAATTTTTCTCGTTTTTGCACTACAAAACGATAGTTTTCGGTTTTGCATTCAGTCCCTATTTTTTCAAAAACTTCGAAAATCACTTAAAAACCCTGTTTTAAAACATTTTGTCTGCGGGTTTGGGGTTTGGGGGGGCTCCCCCCCCAAAAACCCCCAGCTGTTTTTGCCTGAAATCGTTTTTCCCCAGCGAATACATTTTTAAATATGGTCCCCTACCCACGACCTCGCCCCCTCGGCGCCCCGAGGAAAGAAGATCGTCAAGCGTTCCACCCAAAAGTTTTTTATTTTGAAACAACCACTGTGGTAATATTTAGCCCGCGCCTTGAAGAGTGTTTGTTGAAGGGTCTTTTCGTGAATGAATAGACTCACGTACAGTGTGGAATCGGGGGGAGTAGGTTAAAGGGGGGGGGTTAAAAACCCCCCACTTGAAAGTCCTTCATCACTAACCGTTCATTACGTCCAGGGTGGGAGGTGGGGGGGGGGGGTAAGGGGAGGAGATGTCAGGGGAAGTTTTCATTTTTAAAATGTTGATGTTTTGTTTTCGAAGTGATTTGAACTCGAGGGCCTGTATATACTTTCTAGTTTTTTTTTTTCCCTTTTTGGTGGGAATGGTAAAGCGTAAGTTCACAAATAGCGCAATTTTATAAAAAAAAAGATTTATTATATTTTAAAAATTTTATCAAAATTACTTACAGGAAATAAAAATATTATTAAAAAACAGTCAAATTTTTTGCTGGTAAAAGTATTACATCAAAATAAATAAAAAAAAAATATTTAAATATTTTTTAATTAGAAATCATCTCAGAGGAAATTAAAAAAAAAAAAAATATTTTTTGAACACTGGCGAACTTTTTGATGAAAGTTCGATTTAAACGACCCAAACCCAAAAATTTAGGGTGAAATTGCATAGTCCAAAAATAAATTCAGTCAAGGAATATAGTAATGAAACTATAGCAAAACAAACTATGTATGTAGTTTGCCTTTTTGCTGGTCCCTCACCCCGATAACACCGCTGTGCGATCAGTAAAGTCTTCTCTGTGTGGGTGGGTGGTATCAAACCAAGACGGGTAGTTTGGCGCCACCGCTCTTACGATATGAGGGGGGGGGGGGGGGGGGGGTCAAGAACCCCAGGCCTTCTTTCGGTTTCTTGCTTCGCGATTTTATGCTTTCAGTAATAAATGCGGTAACGGTGATTAAAGAGTGATAAATAAGGGGTTAGAAAATAATCTGAATTTATTATCTTCCCACACAAGAAGAATTCCCCGGGGCGGAAATTATGTTTATCGTTCTTTGGAAAATCCAGCCTCAAGATAAAAAATATTTGGATGAGCAAGCGAAGATTCAATTTTAGACCCCCAAAAAAAATTTGCTCGTGTTTTTGTTTTGTTTTGTTTGTTTGTTTTTTTGCTGTTTGTTTGTTAATTCTTACCGGCAAACGGCATATCCATCTTTATGAAAAATTGGGGGGACCTTCAAAATCTCTGAAATTAAGGTGAATTGTTTTTGGGGACAATCGAAGAAATAATATTTTCATGAATACGTACTTTTACGATTTTTTTCGATTCTAGTGCGATATTTTTGTGATATTTGGCTCGCGACCCGGGGAAACGGGTACCCGTCTTGATAAAAATTTTGGGAACGTTTTTTAAATCATTAAAATTAAAATTTATGATTTTAAGGGGGACATTGAAGAAATATTTCCATAAAAATCGTTTTTTACGATTTTTTTTTTTTTTGATTTTTTTTTCTCGATTTTTTTGATGTTTTTGGGCCAATTAGACCAAACGGGGGGGCTCATCGTTCATATTTTGTATGGAAATTAGGTTATGGTAATGTGTATCTTTTGAAAAAAAATGAAAGAAGTAAACCAGAACCATAGAAATAAAAGTTTTAAATAATTTTTTTAGGTAAAAAAATAAAAATTAACAAGTATAGCTATGTCTTTGGGCCTCCCAAAATTTTCATTCTAATTACCCTAGCTTTAGTACATTTAAATGATTTTTGCAATGGAATTAAAAGTAAAGAGATCCCACTCATACTAAAAACTTAAAAAAGCTCATTTCCCTCAACGCGACAAAAAAAGCGTTTTCGAAGCTTTCCAGTTTAAAAAAATTGACATTGAGTTTTAAAGGGCCTACCCCACAGTCACATGACTAACTTTTTTTTTTAGTGGGGACATTAATTTTTTAAAGCGACAAATCGTAAAACCCGGTTTGGGGCGAACGAGCGAAATAGAGACCGTCACCCAGCAAAAACTGGGCAAATCCCCCCCTCGGGAGGTGCCGAATCAACCAGGTTAATTCAGAACGCCCGTTGTAGGACGGCTCCAAAGTCCGCGTTTACACATTCCTAAGCCATAGTTGATGGACGTTAGAAATCTTCTGCTATAGCGGGGATTCGAACCCCTGGACCTTCGCTTTGGGAAGCAGGGACTAACCACCCCCAACGAGTGCTCAAAAAATGTTTTATGGGTATTTCAAGTGATTGAAATGTAAACCTAATTGTTGGGGTTTGACCCGACCCCAAAACAAAAGAAAAAACAAAAGTTTGCTTTTAAAAAATCTTCAGTTTTATGTAGGCCCTCCCTTTATTTTTCTGAATATTTAAAATTAAGGGATAGAGACTTTTAAAATTTCGCCTAAAAGCCCATTTCACCCAATTTCAGACAAAAAATTTTTTTTTAAACGTTTAAAACGAAATTATAGAATTTAAAATGTTTTCAAGAACACTTTAAAAAATTAGTATTGCCCTGCTAGAGAATAATTTATGTGGTAGTCTAAAATTAATAACTTTGTGGGGTTTCAAATAAGCCCCTTGCAACAAGTAACGTCTGGCCCCCAAACCCCAGCAACTGTGGAAACTGAACCACTAATTCCCTCATACTCCAGTAAGAATTTCCGTCCCTCTCGTGGGGGTTGTTTTGGAGCCGAGTCCCGTGAGGCCGGGGGGCCCGCCCCCCCCTCGGGACCCCGTGGCGTAGAGCCGCCGTGTTAGTAGCACGGTCGTCACCCGGGCCCCGTCAAGGAACGTTACATTTCTGGGCGGGAGCGTGTTACAAATAGAACTAAGAGCACAGGGGTTATTTTTTTTTATTTTTTTTTTTAATTTATTTATTTATTTATTTATTTATTTTTTTATTTTTTTTTATTTATTCATTCAATCATTCATTCATCATTTTCATTCATTATTCATTCATATACATTTATTTTTATTCATTCATTCATTCATTCATTCATTCATTTTTCATTTCTTTCTTTCTTTCTTTGTTTATTTATGTATCTATCTATAAAAAAATTAATTTTAATTTTATAAAATTTATTTATTGGATGAGTGAAGCGAAGACTTCAATTTCACTGACCCCTCAAAAAATTTAGCTCTAATGTTTTTTTTTCTGTCTGTCTGTTCGCACGCTACGAACGCAAACGCAATACAAACGGCATATATGCGATCTTGATGAAAATTGGAGGGGACCTTCGAAATCTCTGAACTTAGACCTCCCACGTTTTTGGGTACAATCAAAGAAATATTTCTCATGAATATCGAAACTTTCACGATATTTTTCGATTTTTAGTGCGATATTTTCGTGACATTGGGCCGATTCTGACCAAACGGATGGGGCAAACAACGTTCATATTTTACATGGTCATTAAGGTGATGATGATGTATTGCTTTTTGAAAGAAAAAGTTGAAAAAGTTAGCCAGAATCCATAGAATAAAGGTTTTAATATGAGGTTTTTTAGGTTTATAATAACAATTAAAAAGTAACAATAGAAACTTGACAACAATCACCTACAATACATTCAAAAAGCACTTGCAAAGGAAAAGTGGTCCTACGTAAACTAAAAACTTATAAAAAAGCTCATCCATCAACGCGACTAAAAAAAGCGTTCGTGAAGCAGCCTAGTTTATTTGGGTAAAGTACATGATCTTGTGGGGGGAGGGAGCAGCTAATGTGGGTTCGGGGCACAGAGCCCCGAAAAGTGTTTTGATTCTTAGAGTGAGATTGGAGAATATGTTAAACATTATTTGTTTGGGGATGACTTATGATGATTGGTTGTGATTTTCAAAAATTATATTATGTTCTGTGACTTGACTTTGTATTTCCTTATTTATACCAGGAGATGTACACCGTATACACAGCGTTTCAGGGTTTACCCTGATTTTGTAGGTCTACCGAGGGGTACATATTTATGTTTGGGAATACTCCGTATAGGCTACCCCCCATCAGACGGCATACCACAAGGTTCTTCTGTCCGGGCGTTATACGTAGCATTGCTCGGCAGCCGTGCAAGTAACCCAACACTTCCTGGTGGTTGTATATACAACAACAGGGGCCAACCTTGCTGATTGTCAACTGTCTACAGCTAAAACCAACACCAGCCATTGCGTCGCTTGACAAGTTAATATTGACTCGGCTTGTGCTGTAATCTTGACCCAAGACGCCCAACAATTCTTAGGGCGTGAGTAGGACGAGCCTAGTTTACCAGGAGGCCAAGTCTTGAAACATGCGACTCAAGTCGCAATGCTTGGTCAAGTCACTTTTTTCCAAAATCGCATGCGACTCGATTTCCCACGTCTTTGTACGTAGTCTTGAATTTAGATGTGCGACTCATTTCGTTGGCGAGATGAAATTCTTCCTTGCGAATGTTTTTTGCGTTTGGAAACTCCGCCCACTTTCGCTCTATGACTAACCAATGAGAAAGCTTGTTACAAAGTGACAACTTTCGATTTTCGACTTTTAAATCGATGGTTGTAAAGTAAATCGATGATATAATCGATTGTGACGAACTATTTATGCTATAATCGATTCGCACATTCAATAACTGTCATAACACACTAGGAGTTTCTAGGCGAGGCTTAAAATATAAATAAATAAATAAATAAATAAATAAATAAATAAATAAATAAATAAATAAATAAATAAATAAATTGTATTTAGAGTCTACCCACTCAAATATATAAAAGATTTTCAGTGGGAGACAGTAAATCAAAGCGAACAAGCCAACCCTGTAGGCCCCGACGCAAATTATTTCACATAGTTTTTTGTTATTATCAAATAGCATAAAGGCAGTCGTACTCTCTATTTAATTAATCATATTTTTTATGTTTTATTTTATTTATTATTATTCAATGATTATCACAATACGTACAATCATTAGGAATATCACAACGAGCATAGCCCTTAAACACAGAATTGTGTGTGATATATCCCTAAATAGTAAATATAATAAAGTTGATATTAAAATACCAAAACAAATTGCAAAGAAAGGTAAAAAAAAGGTAATTTATATTGTAAAGATATAAAAATTGTTTCTGTCACAGATAACAAGTGAACAATAATTATGCGACGAGTAAAAAAAAGTAAAAAAGATTTCCCAAGCGGGATTTGAACCGACGACCCCTCGCGTTGAAACCAAGCGCTCTAACCACTCGGCCGCCGGGACCACGTCGAACAGCCGATCTATAGCGCCACTAATGCAGATGCACGCTAGCTTGCGACGAGCGTAAATAATTTGATATGACAATTATAACACTTTAAATATTTTTAAAGCCTTCTGCCAACATTTCTAGAGTGTAATTTACGTCTTTATACATAGGATGTACCTTATAACTATTTATTTAGTCATTAAAAACTTTCGATGTGGCAGTCAAGACGCAAATAAATCTCTACACGCAAGGTAAAACCTCGCGGTTTGAAACGTAAGAAAACTTGCGAGTCAAGTCGCAAGCCATTTCGCAAGTTTGTCTCAAGACTACCGATTTGATGGTTTTGAGAGACTTGTCGGAAATTTGCGACTCGAAACGGAAAGGTGAGTTGAAACGCAAGTTTCAAGACTTGGCCTCCTGTACCGCACGTGGCAATGCGAGTACAGGGCTGGTACTTATTCAAAATAGTTGATACTCTTCCCTAGAGGAATTATTTATTATTGAATCTATCTAAAAATGTAATATAATAATATTTTATTTAATTTTATTTATTTTGTAATATAATAATATAGTGAGCACCCGCCCAGTAACGCAATGCATGCCCCTTATATTAGAGTTGAAAGATTTGTGAAAATGTATATTTTATATTTTTATCGTGGGAATTAAACTGTTATAGGGTGCAATATGCCTCTCTTCAGGTGAACTAGGTATATTGGAGTATCTTCAGTCAGGAGTGCCGGTCTTGCTCTTAGTGCAGTAAGCCGTCGGTTATTGTCCATATTTATACCTTCAAAATTAGGAGCTGGTGAAACTTTTCCGAAAACTTATGATTTATAATAGTTTGCTGCCGTTGTTTTGGATGACATTGTCTTTCAACAAGGATGAGTGATGTCATGAAATATTTTGGTGACCCTGATGGCCAGGGTGGGGGGCGGGGGTTGGGGTGGGGGGCGGGGGTTAAAAATTAGTATCACACAAGGTTGATTAACGAATGCTCCGCACCTCCACCAACAACATGATTTACAAATATTGAAAATTAGAGGTAAAAAGTGGTAAAAACAATTAATGTAGGCCTATCTATACTGTATGTATGTAAAATTTACAGGATTTAGCTATATGCCTATCAGGTCTTTTCAAGAATCACCAGCGCCCTCTATATCGCGCGCAAAGCATCATGGGAATCATGGAATCATCATCATACGTCCTGCCCTCAGAGGAGTAATAATTACCGAATTACCCAATTATTTCTCCTCTAAGGTCCGGCCCACGGTGGTTTCTGCCATATGATCAGGTGTGTGTCGGACTGCGTTCTCCACAGAGTGTGCCTCAGTCTACCACACACCTGATCATATGGCAGGATGTATGTTAATACTCATGATTCCCATGATGCTGTGCGCAGAGGGCGCTGAGGATATGTACTTGTACTTGCCTCAAATGGCTGAACTCATTGACAAGCTTTCTAGATACTTCCATCACTATAGTTTGAATTTAGACATAATCTGAACCACCGCCGTACTGGATGTAATCTTACATACATCCAGACGGCGGTGATCTGAACTAACATGGGGCTGCTTTCCATCCAATATTAGTTCTAATAAGTTTATATTATATATTTTTATTCTTTTAAAAACACTATTAGGAAATCATTTATTGTTTAATCGAATGTTTCATGTGGTCAGACGCGTAGGAACGTTTTAAAAAGTGAGGGGTCAAATCTATCAGCTGGTTTTGAGGGCGGCAGCTGGGGTCTGGGGCAAAGCCCCAGCCGCCGGAGGATCTTTCGCCGAAGGCTAAAAAAATCACCATACTACAGTTATTTCGTCATGTTTTAACTGCACTCGGACTCTGTAAACGATGTTTTACAGCAACTATCTGCGATCTAAAAACTCAAAAAATGAACGTGAAGTGGCCAATTTTAGTAAATTTCAACCTAATTTTTTATGTAATGACTAATCATACAGGCAAACATATTCGTTTTACCAAGGTGACTGTCGAATTGTATAAGTGTATGTGCATATTTACTACAGAAGTGGGAGCGTGAAAAGTGGGGGTGTCAGAGTGAAAAATGGGGGGGTCAATTCCCCCATTCCCCCCCCCCCTTCCTACGCGCCTGCATGTGGTAGTAGTGTACTTTATTTAGTGCAAGTTGCTATTTTCTTAGGCAATACAAAAAATATAAAGACGCGTGAGTTATTAATCCCAGAATTTCCATAGTAAATAATATGCACATACACTTATAAATTCGACAGTCACCTTGGTAAAACGAATATGTTTGCTTGTGTACTCCTACATAAAAAAGTAGGTTGAAATTTACTAAAAATGGGCTACTTCGCGTTAATTTTTTTAGTTTTTAGATGGCTTGCTGTAAAACATCGACTTTACAGAGTCTGAGTATAGTTAAAACATAACGAAATAATTACTGTGGTATGGTGATTTTTTTTCACCTGTGGCAAAAGGGCCTCCAGCGGCTGGGGCTTCGCCCCAGACCCCAGCTGGCGCC
This sequence comes from Sweltsa coloradensis, assembly GCA_024449915.1. Lineage (NCBI taxonomy): Eukaryota > Metazoa > Arthropoda > Insecta > Plecoptera > Chloroperlidae > Sweltsa > Sweltsa coloradensis. Next base: position 8,870 of record JAMZAV010011796.1, read on the forward strand.
CACAAAATCAGATACAAATTTTGCCCCACCCAACTTTCAAAACGTTCCTATGCGCCTGTATAAAGATACAATGGAAAATTTAAGTTTTAACATTTGACAACAATTAATAACACAAAAACAATCCACAAGTCACTATAGTCCTAGTCACGATTGTAAAAAATTAAACTGTATAACAGTAGTAACGTTAAAAAAAATCATTGTACTTTTCACTGCATGTTATTTACAAATATTTTTTTTCTAAACTAGTCACGATATCACAAATACATTTTCACTCACTGGTATTGCTTTAAAAACATAAACGCACCTATGTTCTAATCAACGTAATATCAAGTTTATCTAACAAAACACACTCAACACTAATAAGTTAGCCGAACATCTCCAATGCGTTCACAGAAGTACGAGAGGTGTGTTATGTATACACTTAGCTATTTGAACCTATTCTGTTGTCAGTAATAAATCAATCACCCGCCTGATTGAGTAATCAATCAATCAATCCATCAGCCTCGTGTGTTGAGAACGTGACGAGACATGAGACATGTTGGTATTTAAAACGGTGATTCTATAGTTGTGTGTGTGCTGCAGGTAGGGGGAAGGAGGGAGGGAGGGGGGACTCGGTCCCCATCCCTGATAATATTTCAATAACAATGTATATGACGTGATGTTGTAAATGTAGATTAACAATCTGAAACGAAACTAATCAAAATTTATGAATTACATTCAAATGATTTAAGAGAGTAGGACATGCGTTGTTCGCTCGGCCGACTGACACCACAGGAGTTTGAAATAATTTTGAATAGTTGTCACTAGAGTGGAAATATAGGGCTCTACATGTAGCCCTAACACTTTTCTAAAATTCGTTTTTCAACATTTTTTTTAAAAATTAAAATTAGTTTTCACGATTTTGTTAAAAAGAAAAACAATAATTATTATATTCTGTATTTTTTTGTGGCTGATTGAGACAAAAATGTTAAAATCTAAATTACTGTAAGGGTGTCCATAAATGCTTTATTGACAACTTTGCAAAGTTGTATATACGTAGGATCCGCGCATGGGTGTGTATCCTAGATCCTTGATATATTGTCTCTATTTCACTCTAATGTCGGTTATCATATCGGTTCATGTTTCGAGTTAGCTTTTGTGCGAAAAAATTAAAGTTAGAAGTTTCCCTTTGTAAGTTGTCTTCTATGTAAAATGCCATTTCATTGCCGCACGCGTTCCTATTCGTGAAGTTCCATAGCTAAGTATTCCGCTATGATACGAGGTTGATAAGCCCGGGTGATAATATTGTTATGTTTGTCCTGCTGATGTATTCTATATCGACAAGGCCAGGCGCGTCCGAGTCTGACCTATTTCGAAACACGCTCGAAATTGTAAGAAAAAAGTAGTCATGAATATTTTCACTTTGTTTACTAAGTAAGTATTTAATTAGCTTTTATTGTTGGATGAGCGAAGCGAAGACTTCAATTTCACTAACGTTACCCCAAGAAAAATTGCTCGGGTGTTTTTTGTCTGTTCGCGCTATACCGGGCAAACGGCATGCGATCTTGATGAAAATTGGAGGGGACCTTCGAAATCTCTTAACTTAGACCTGCCACGTTTTGGGGTATTCGAAGCTTATTTCTCATGAATATCGTTCTTTTATGATTTTTTTATGATTTTTAATGCGATATTTTCGAGATATTATGGCCGATTCTGAGCAAACGGGAGTGCAGGCTGCAACGTTCATATTTTACAACTACATTTAGATTATGGTGATGTAGTGACTTTTGAAAAAAAACAAGTTGAAAAAGTTAACCAGAATTCATTGAAATAATGGTTTTAATATAAGCCTTTTATAGACGTACAATCAACGCGTATCTATAGAAAGTAGAAATTTGACAACAATCACTTACAATGCGTACAAGAAGCATGTCTTTGGGCCTCGAGATATTTTGCATTCTATTGTTATTTGGGTATACCATAGCAATTAAAACTACTTTATAAAAATTATTCTAATTAACAAAAATAATTTTGCAATGGAACTTGAAAAAGTAATGAGATCCCATCACACACAAAAAAACTTAGTAATCATTTTTTGAACAGAAATAGTCAACCAAAAAAACTCATCCATCAACGCGACTGGAAAAAGCGTTCGCGAAGCGGCCTAGTATAAATATATTTGCATTTGAATTTGTATTTGGAACTATGGGAGCAAACAACATATACACGACTGATGACTGATGTTTTCTTAGTTCGGCAAAGTCGTATTCCTATGAAGCCAGACATGATTATTGACGCGAGTATATTTGCAGCCGATGACGAGCACGACAACTGAGGGTTGGTTTAATTAAAATACACCCACTGACAAATGAGTGGGTTGATTTGGAATACGGATCTATTTGTGGATTTTGATGAGAATCTGAAAGAGGAGACACGAGTAATTAATATTACAGTTAGCTGGTAGAGTAGGGAGAACAATGATAGAGGGGAGCGTTGGCAAGAAGTAGAAGCAGGAAGACTGGAAGGTTGTAAGGGGGTGATGTGAACAAGTGAAAGAAGGCAGAAAGAAGAAGAAATGAATGAAGAAGAGAGCTTGATTAGTCCGAAGTGTAGGCCTTTACAACTTTGCAAAGTTGTGAATATGGACAGCCCTACAGTAAATTCACGAATATAGTAAAATTTGTACTTTTTAACAAAATCAAAAATCGTGAAAATCAATTTATTTTTAAAATTGTTTTAAACCTAATTTTAGAAAAGTGTTACTGTAGAGCCTAATATTTCCACTTTCCGTGACAACTGTTCAAAATTTCAAACACCTGTGGTATCAGTCAGCGAGTATCAGGCATGTCCTATCCTAGAAGTATTCATTTTGTTTTGTACTGTACATATTTTTTTAATCTAACAAAGTGCACAAATTCACGTTTCGATATATACTCTACCCAATGGACACTCGTAGATGATGTAGCCTATATGACAAGGCTTTTACCCGTACTGAATTCTATATCCAAAGTGCTCAAACAAACTTTATTTTTCTGAGTGGTGGTTCTGGTAAGCTCCTAGTTTCTGCCCACCTCATCTGAGAATGGTCCACTGTAGTTGGTTGATATCCGCCACTGGACTGAGCCTGAAGGAAGATTGCTAATTAGTAGCTGCAACTTGCAAGGGAGCCTGGCCGGAAATGAGTGTGATATAACTGCGCCTAGGACTGCACTTGAGCGATGTAGATGACTGCACAACCTGCACAATTAACTATTAGAAAATTAATACATTTTCCTGGGCGGATCCAGGGCCTAAGGAGGAGGCGATTGAGTTGGTGTAAGACAACGCCGGGGGGTCTGGGGGCTCGGCCCCGTAGGGATTTTTTTTAAGGAAGCTTTGTCGAAAGTGTGTCTTTCAATAAGTTTTATTAGATTCACCATACAGTTTCATCAAGTAGCAGGATTGTTATAAAATGTAACTCTATACGAATCAAGGGGGGATCGCCCCTACCGCCCCCCCTGGATCTACCACTGACAGTTTCATGACATATGTTTAAGGATAACTTGCTCGTTTGTAGTGAATTTATTTATTTACTTCAGCCCATTGATATATGTATACATAATACTTATATAGGGTAACAATAATACTAAGTCATAGGCCAAGTGGAAAGGTTATCACAGAATGATACCGGATGGCTATAAGTGTAATGTATATATGTGGTAGTAGGTACATATGATTATCAGTCTTTGGCGAATTACCCCACAAAAAACCAAGACTTTTTAAAGTTTCAACTAAGATAAAAAATAATAAATAATAAATAATAAAGTCAATTTCAATTTCCTCTTCACAAGAAACAATTCTCAGAATTATTACGAAAAGCACCAAGGACCGGACTAATTTTTATTATAATTTAATTTATTGTTGTATTTATTTATTGTTTTATTTATGTTTCTGTGCCACTATTTTGCACTAATGTAAAAAACCTTATTGAAAAATTATCTTCTTCAGTTATACTATTGTTAAATATTATATATCATTATCATTAGTCACTCGCCTATTTTCTATTTCCACTTATACTTATTATTAATATTTTCCATGATATCATGTGAATCATGTGCATAGTAGTTATTAAGGATGATTCCCTCTCTTCCAAGAGGGGCTATATCTGTACTATGTATCGATGGAGTGAATAAAATTGAAACTTGAGACGTCTATCATATTCGGTTAAAAACTGGTTTACAAAGTAGGACAAAACAGTTACAGGGAAATGTAAAAAGTACAATTGAATTAAGTATTTCATTCGAACTTCGCTGTAAATCGACGAGACTACAACTGTTTAACTTTTAGCTTTTTACTCTTTAATTATTTTTTAGCGTAATTCGTTAACTTCCCACGAAATTATATACCTAACCTAAGGAACCTTTTATTTATAAGTTCCTTATGTAAGAACATGCGTTCCCAAAAATATATTCCTAACCACGACCAATGCCAGGACAAGAGCCTTATCGCTAGACATTGAGTGCAGTGGCGTAGCGAGGGCGAGGGGGGTCGGGGGTCCGAGCCCCCCCCCCCCCCAGAAATCAGAAGGGTTATAATAATACTAAATAACACTATGTACCGTGTGACAGATGTATGTCCTCATATGGCAAGACTTTATGAACCGACAGCATGTGGATCTTCATAAATGAAAATTATCGGCAAAAGCACTTTAAAAACTAGTAAAATGTCACTATTTGAAATGATAAAAATCATAAATTTTCTGGGACTTTGCGCACCACCCGCACTAGCTGGGGGGCATCCCCCCAGACCCCCCGCCCCATTGTACCAGGATACGTACTTTCCCCGAAATTATACTTTCTTGGACAGTTCTATAAATTTATAAATATAAACCCCGAAATCCCCCCCCCCCCCCCAAATAATAATCGCCCCTGTTTGAGTGAGTTCTGTGCAGCAACTGTGAAGCAGCTGAGCAGCCACGCCCTGTATTATCACGTGGTCGTCGTCTCATAGCTAGGCCTGGATAGGATGTGAATGACACTCACTAAACGTTTCATCTCCTCGTTGTAATTAGCGAAGAACAAGCTGCAGATTACTCCTTTTTCTTACGGTTTGTCCGGATCGACCACTGCTGTCTTCTGCAGATGTTTTGTGTGTGTGGAGGGGGGCGGTTGTCTCTTTCTCTATAGCCATGCAATTCACTTATTCGATCCTCATCCGTTTCAAGAGCGTTCAACGCAATCGATTGTAAAAATACGAGAATTTTACTCTTTTCTCGTCAAAACATACATTGATTTTGAAAAAAAATTATATTTACTTCCAATATATTTCTACGTCACACAATTTTATTACTATCTTACAAAGCGGTGTAAACTTAACCATGTCTATCCGCAATATATTAGAATATTGATCCACATTCTAGAGCTAGAATTAGCGTCACCTCCTTCCCCACCCCTCAATAATATTTCACAATTTATTTGTTATTCCTACCCGTTCAACTCAATAAATTGCAATTTACCAAACTCCCTTGTCAAGCAACATTTTAAGTTTGAATTATGATCGGCATGAGCGTGCAGAAACCAAAAACATTACGTTTATATTTGAGAATTTGTTAGTTACTACCACTACTCTTCTACACATATACCCGTCACCCCTAACTTAAATCAGCAGCTCCAGACTCAACAAAATAAAATTACCAGGATACTTGACAGCTCCACAAAGTTCTACAGCTAGATCTGCTAAACGGGAGGTTATCGCTACGGTTCGCGACAACAAGTCAGCTTTACTATATTTTTGGGAACTTTTCCTGCATCAGTTATAATTGTCCTCTGATTGGCATGCAATTTTGTGTGGTTGTCACTTGTCACTCTTCTACTTATCTTCCAAGATTACTAAACGTTGTTGCTGATTAGCAACAAATACATTTCGAAACTTACCAATTTTGCCCACTCAGTTATATAACTGATTTTCAGTGGGGGACTGTAAATCAAAGCGACCAAGCCAACCATGTAGGCCCCGACGCAATCGACGAGTGAGCGATAACCAACCAAAGATCGATATTTTTTGAACGAGTGAGCGTAGCGAACGTAGTGATTTCCATTCGACTTAAATGGCCCTAATTGTTTTTCTGCGTGCGTGCGTGTGTGTGTGTGTGTGTGTGTACGTTGAAAATCAGCCGAATCACTGAACAGATTGCGCTAAAATTTTAAACAGACATCCGGTACGAGTTTATTGAGAACTGCTAACAAAATCAGCAAGATTCATTGCGATTTAAACCTACAAGAAATGATAAACTGAAAATAGACTTCCAATGTTTAGAAATTATTTTAACGACAATGTTTTAGATATTGAAAAGATATTTTTTGTTTTTTTTTCGCCTGGCCGTGGAATGCCGTGCCCATGCAAGGTCTGTCGAATGTTGGACGTCAAGGTACCCCCAAATTCCGCTCGTAGATTGAGTAAACCTTGCAATATTTTCACGTATTTCGTACTGGCTATATGTTTTCCATAGTATTGTCACAGATGATAGACTACACTGCGTTATATGCATTTCAAAACATGTTTAATAATTTTTTAAATACAATTAAGGAATTACAAAATCTTTCCCGACCAGGGGATTTATTTTTCTCTTCCTACTCGTTCTTTTCACTTTTTACTTTTTACTTTTTCAACTTCTCCGTGTAAAGCGGCCTTAAGGGCGCTTTAGCCAACTAGACTTGGGAAACGCCAAAGTCGTTGTTAGACCAGTGAGTGAGTCATGTGGTGAGTACCCGGGAACATTTGCATTTATGTTTGATATTTATATTCGTATAAATAATGTTTTTTTTTTAAGTTTAGTAGGTATATGGGCGCGTCAACTGTAAGACCAATGCGCCTCTCTAGGCTATGGTAGGTTAGGTAGGCCTAATGTAGGGGGAAGAAAAGTAATGTAACTGGGTACTCAACACATGGCTCACTCACTCGTTTAACAACGACTGTGGCGTTTCCCTAGTAATAGGAAATATAGCAATCAGTGGTATGGACAGTGCGAACACCCGCGAATCAACGCCAGAATCAACAATTGACCGATTCAGAACAACTCTGAATTTATTATGTGCTTCATTGCTAGGACGGCTCCAAAGTCACCGTTTACAAACTCCTAAGACAAGAACTGATGGACTTAAGTTCAAATCAGAAGTTAAAAAACTTCTGTCTTGAGCGGGAATCGAACCCTGGACTTTCTGCATTGGAAGCAGATACACTAACCACAAGACCAACGAGCCACACTTTTCACAAAAATCCAAAATAATTTTAATCAATTTAGTTCATTTATAATTTGTTTTAATATTTGTTTCCATGAAAGCTTTATGGCCGTAACATAATTTGCAAAGTTGGGGTATCAATAATATTGGCTTCAGGAAGTGATTATTAGAAATGTCACTGGTATCTTATTCTTCCTTATTCTTATTCTTAACTTTACTATTTAATTCAGCCAACTTTACATCCATCTTTTTAGAACTTTTATGGTTTATTTAAATGGCGCGCCAACCGTTAGGTCAATATGCGCCACTCTAGCTTAGCCCCCAGGGGATGAGGGGAGGAAAGATCCATGTTGGTCAAAACCACTCTTGGGTTAGGGGAGTGGAGGAAGGATGTTCACGTCGTCATCGTCTTTATCATCGTAGGGGAGGTTGTCAAAGGGAGGGCAGAGGTCCCCGACGACTACTTCGAGAGCTCGCCTCTAGTTTCGGAGAGTTCCTTACTTACTTCTCTTACTTATTATAGCTGATGTTGGCGAGATGGACATTGCCTCTTTCCTCGCCTTGCACGATCAAGAGAGAGGCTCTGGACCAACTTCTACTCCGGGCCCCGACGGGGTTGTAAAATGGTGATACACTGTAACAATTGGCGATACAGCAGAAAGGTCCATCGTTCTGAAGATAGGCTCCTTGGACTAGCAACGTATACAGCACGTGGCACGTGCAAGACTTCTTGTTATCTTTCCCTCTTGACCGCTTCGTCTCCAGAGATAGTTACAATACACAGTCAGGGTTTTAACACAAGATATAGTTTATCTGTTTTTGTTTGATGATTCCTGAATGCTGTGTATTCTGTTCTGATGATAGAGAGTGAGGCGTATCACATCACACGAAGCAGCCTCCAGATTGTGCACTAGTCGATAGCAGTGGGGCCAGGGGTGGGTAAACCTAGTGCTCTAGTGTTCGTAGCTGACACCAGATCGCAGCACATAGCAGTGACAACGCTGTTTCCTAAACCGTGGAATAAGCCACGGTTCCCACTAGGGCGTGGTCAGGGGTTGAGTGGGTGCTCGTTCTGTCCTGAAACTCACGTATATCGATGGCTAGAGCAGAGAGGGTTCATGAACTAGTGTAACGGCTTCGTTCTCCTCGACGTCTGCTCTACTTCATCCTCATATCACCACCCATCGCCTCGAATAGCCAAAGTGCATTAATATGAGACGTTAAGCAATATCCAATCAATCAATCAATCAAATAAACCGTGGAATACGTACGGGAGTACCAAATATTACGAGTCAATATTCTCAAGCGCATCTTTTTGGTGGCGGTGCCAGGTAGGCTTACCATTATAAACATTTCGTCGCTTGTTCGCGCATTTTAAATGGTGGGGGTGCCTGGTCATGCATTTTCCAACTTTCTGGCGTGATGGTTACCCTCTCACCCACCCCCACCCACCCCCTCACCCCAGGATCACCAAACATTTTACCTTCCTTGTGAAGGCTGTAACCAAAATACGCTTGTCAATCAGACGTCGTGGTTCTGGTTTTAACGTGAGACTATACTACCGTAACTTCAGCTTAGACGGTGGACACAAAGCCATCATGATCTTGTCATTACCATCATCTCGTATTTCAATATTACTATATATATTTTTAAATAAAGCCAAATGAAGTGAAGGTAGAATCGGAAGATCGGAAGATATTGATAGATTTGGCCAAAAAAAGGCAGCTGGATATGGAAGAGTTGTCAGATGAAGAAGTCGTGTCAGATCTGGCTAACCGGCAGCTTAGAAAGATAAAAGAGCTCCCCCCACCAACCTGAGCATATGTTTGGAAATGGGGACGCGTAACTTAAAAAAAAGACAAAGGGCATAATATACAAAGTAAAGTATACACATGATAATAAAGGTAATAATGTAACAGTAATATCAATAATAACTGTGACAGGAGGGGAACAATAATAATTCTCAGTTTTGGTTAAAATGGTAAACGGAATGGTATAATTTCCGAATCGAATGTAGTTATTAAATTATTTTTTATCCACTAAACGGATATTAATATAATAATATTAATATTTGTATGATTACAGTCTAGTAAGTATTAAGTAATAGAGTAATCAGATCTAGGCCTACCCTGGCTTTGTTTGGCGCCCCTGTCAGCACTTAGGACCTCCGCTGAAGCACTGGAGAGTAACGCAGACCCCCTGGGTAACACTGACGTCACTAAAGACCCCCAACCCTGCTACGTTAGCCTCAATAGTTCGCTGCAGGAGGAAGAAAATGAGAAGAAAATAAATGTGCGGTGGTTGATTTGAGGGCGGACGCGTCCACCTACTTACTCTTCGAAGTGTCACCATTGTAAGTCAATACATGAGTTGGAAAAACGAATGAAAAGAAAATATTACTTTAAAGTGACAACATTTTGTAAACTGATAATATATGGATCTTCACAATTTTATAAATTATCGACGAAAGTACGCTAAAAACAAGTAATATGTCATTATTTGGAATGTTAAAAATAAAAAAAATAATCTGAGGCTATGCGACCGAGACACGCACTAGTTAGGGGCATTACCCAGTCCCCCTCCCCCCCCCCAATTGTATCAGGATACATACTTTTCCCGAAACAATTGTTTCATGGGCAGTCGGGCGTCCGATATACTGGTACTGGATGTGCTCATTTTGCATATTTCTAGATGGGTTCCGCGTCTCTGGATAAGATTATATGTGTTGCAGTAATTAAATGGCACATTTAGCTTTGAGTATAGAACCTTTGGGAACCTTTTCAGTGAACCTCGTAATCTCTAAGTCTAAACTATATATATCGCCATTGGAGTGCAAAGAGTGAAGTTCCTCATATTTTTTTTTCTTGGGGGGGCGTCTACTGCTTTTTCTACGGTGGTTTATTGTCGCAGACGCGTAAGAAGGTTTTGACAGTTGTGGGGGGGGGGGCAAATTCGTAAGCAGATTAAATGGGTGGTAGCTGGGGTCTGGGCGAAGCCCCAGCTGCCGAGGGTGAAAAACAAATTCGCCATACTACAGTAACATTTCGTCATGTTTTAACTGCACTCGGACTCTGCAAACGATTTTTCACAGCAACTATCTGCGATCTAAAAACTAAAAACATGAACGTGAAATGGCCCATTTCCGTAAATTTCAACCAATCTTTTTGTAATGACGAAGCGTACAGGCAAACATATGCGTTTTACCAAGGTAACTGTCGAATTATTAATTAGTGCTCATATTTTTACTATAACGGAAATTCATTGTGGTTTACTAG
>JAMZAV010011797.1:0-19913 GCA_024449915.1 Sweltsa coloradensis
CGGGGGCGTCTGACCCCAAACCTTCCCTAAAGGCCCCCGGGGGGAACCCCCCCCTAGGGGGTTTAGCCCCCGGTCCTCCTAGTACTTTACAGCTTTCAGTAGTTTAAGTTGGTCGGCAGTCTAGTCTTGAATCTTCATTTAGCCGATCGTGGCATTCTATTGACACATATTGTGCAATACCAGGCTGCACTAAGTTGGCCTGCAGACGCGCGCTGGTGGCTCTGCTGGGCTCTCTTCCTTGCTTGCATAAAATTCAGATATGCAACTCCATAGAAAGTTAGAAAAGGGCTTTGAGGCTCCAGTCACAATGTGTGGTTGAAAGAAAGTTATTAAATTAATAGCCTGAATTATTTGATTCCCCTGGACCTTTTTAAATTCAGGGTCATTCATGTCCGGGATTACTTCTGTGTACAGTACCCGGGTCAGTGCCGGAGGCTTCTGGAACTATTTCCTGTTTGATGGTTTTGTCGATAAAAACATTTGTTCCCGGTGCCAAATCGACCTGAAAACCCCTAACTAAATATTTATTTATTACCCATTCACCCACCTATTTATTTCTTATTTTATTTATATTTAAACTGTGCCCTTCCCTTTTCCTTAATAAAGACCTCCATCAATCAATCAATCAATCAATCAATCAATCTGTCTTCTATTGTATGTATAAGGACACTTTCAGATCCACTTAGTGATTGTGAATCACTGTCTGATTCTAGACTCGGCCTTGGCCTTTTGCGGCCTTTTCCGGTATGATGGAACTGGTGTATCTTCTTTGTCAGTGGCAATAGTAGATGCATACGTACCGGCACCATCCAATAGTTCACGCTCCAACTTAAAAACGTGGTCCTCGGCAGCACCGTTTCTCTAACGAATATATTGCTCGGCCGTGGAGACGGAGTTTGAAGTCCATCCTCGAAACATCGATGGAGATGGCGTCGCATAAGTTCACTACTTCAAAATTCAACATATTGCCATCGACCTTTGAAACAAAGTTCTGTTCCATACGCGATGAGATGTATGCCGCACTCTAATCCAACTCGCTACGACGTTTTGTGTATCAGAACAGAGATTTTTTAATGGAAGGTCTTTGTGATCTGTGCAAGCTTCATTTCAATAGATGAGGATGGATGGTGTGTGTTTAAGCTGTCAAGTAAATGAACATTATCTGAAAAGGGGCTGCCCACGAAGCTTGTGACCCAGTGGTCGTAGAGTGAATGAATTAGGACAATTGACTTATCAGTTCGAAAGTTTTCAAAACCTTGCCCATCACTGAGTGTGGTAGGCTGCAATCTCCGGAAACTGGTGTCGGAGTAAGGCATGTGCAGCCTCCATGTGGCTGCTGTTGAGGCGTTGCGAGTTAATAATAAGGTTTTCTTCAGCCACGAATATACCTAGGCGTTTTATCCACCAGGTATTAAACGGTGTGTTTACCACAGGCTTGTTCTCTGTTGAAAGAATTCATCTATTAATGAATTGTATTTTAAAGTTATTTTGATCATATCAATCGGATTGAAGACGCAGTAGTAAGAAGGCAATCTCACTACTTGATGACCGTGTGCGGCTGCCAACTCGTCGACAACATATTTGCGTTGTATATTCACCGCCTGCACTAGTTGCAAGAGGACAGGTCTTGTGGGAATTGGTTTGGGTACTTGAATGTTATTGTCGTTCATAAAGTGTAAAATGTCCGATTTTTTGTGTTTGTGTTAGACGGCCTAACCAGCAATTGCGTGTGATAACTTGCGTTATCCAAAACAATTGCACTTTTTTACACTGGGTAAATTTGGTAGTAGTTGATCGACAAACCACTTTTTAACATTCCGCTGGTTGTAGTCGCACTTGGACTTTGTTATCTCTTTCGCTGACAGTAAGAGGCATCCGGGCACCCACCCATATTCACTCCCAGCAGAAGGATAATAAGAGATGCACACGATAATCGATATTATCAATCGATAATCAATAATGGATATAATTTCGCTAATCGATGACCAATATTTGGTATCGATTATCGAAATATCTAATAATTGGTCAATAGTGGCACGAACCAAACTCTAAAGACAGAGATTATCTCACTCTGGGTCATGCATTGGCTGGACTGATGGTGTCACACTCGAGAATTATGTTTGGAAATGAGCTATCAGTCTATAACGGAAACAAAACACATGACATCGAAGACAGCGAGAAAGCGAAGGAACGCGATTGTATTGTTTTGACTTGCCGCACTTGAGGTTCCATTTGGGCCTATATGTTGGAACATGCTTTGTTGGTGATATCAATTTAATTCAATTATTATTTATTTATCAGCAAACAGGGCAAAGCCCCACAAGTGTGATATAATAAAAATATAATATGTACAAAGAATCCACACATATAAAGGACAACATATAATACAATCAAGTGACAAAACATAACAAAAGCATAGACACTTACAAAAGTGTCAGTCACACCCCAGGTAACAAATAAGACACAACAAGATTTTTAAAAGTTATCAACAAACAAGAGAATGGATTGCATGATGGTGGTACATATACATTAAAACAGCTTTGTATTCTGTTAAAACAAGAATTCTTATACACATTAACCCGACACTTGGGCACACTGAACAGTGAACATGTCCTGTTTTCGTGTAGTTCTCGAGGGTACACGGAACTGAATATAATCAAGAAATGGGACGTCAAATATATTATTTAAAATCTTATATAAAAAAGCAGGTCAGAAACATGACGCCGATCCTCGAGTGAAATTAGCCCAATTGATGTACATACACTGTTATATTCACACCTGTGATACACTTAGCGAAACTTAGAACAAACAAGTTTAATAAATTTGCGTTGACCATTCTCCAACTGAGCTCTGGGTCGTCGTCGGGGAACCCCTTCCCTTTGACTACCTCCCCGACGGCGACGACAAAGACATCACGTACGGATGATGACACAGACGGAGACGACCACGACGTGGGGGAACCCCTGCCTTCCCATATGCATGTGGCTGGTTCTGACCAGCACAGGCCTGTCCACCCCTTGTCCCCGTGCGTCATCCCTTACGTCCCTACCTTTGTCTCGATTAGCCAAGTTGCATAAATATGAGACGTAAAGCAATATTCAATCAATCAAATTGGCTACATTTGTTGCGTGACTATTGTTCGGATTCCATATCGGACTTGCATACATAAGTGAACTAACAACACTAAAGAAGTGAACAACATACGGAGAGTACTTATTTTAAAATCACGCGCACAGTTTCTGCGAATAAACCCCACCAAACGCATTGCTTTAGGAACAACCTTGTCAAAATGTTTATTGAATGACATATCTTGACTGAATATAACCCCAAGGTCGCTAATGGACGTACTCCTCTCCAGTATATCAAGACCAATTTGATAATTGAAGACTACATAATGTCTCTTGTTAGTAAAACTAACAACCTTATACTTGGAGATGTTCAGCACAAGCTTGTCCCCCCGCGTCATTCCTTACGTCCCTCCCTTCGTCTCGATTAGCCTAGTTGCACAAATATGAGACGTTAAGCAATATCCAATCAAAAAATTCAGCACAAGCTTCCATTTTCTACACCATTAGTAAACAGCGTCCAAGTTAGTTTGAAACAGCTTATTGTCAAGAGGGGATAAAATTTATTTGTATAATTTAACATCATCTGCATACATTAAAACTTTTGAGAATTTTATAAATCTAGGTAAATCGTTTACAAACAGCACAAATAAAAGGGGGCCCAAAATAGAACCTTGTGGCACGCCAGAAGTTACTAACACATCATCAGACTGGTCACCATTTACACATACTGTTTGTCGCCTTTCAGAAAGATAACTGGAAAACAAGTTAAGTAGGTTTCCCACTAACCCCAAACCATTTGAGCTTGCACAGAAGTAAACTGTGGTGAACTGAATCAAATGCCTTTGAGAAGTCCGTATAAATGGTGTCCGTTTGGAGCCCGCTATTGATATTTGATGATACATAAAAAAATTTCTATATTTGTGACAGTGGATCGTTTAGGCACAAATCCGTGCTGAGAAATTGAAAGAGAACATGAAGCATGTTTAAGCAATTTACAGTGCAATATAGATCCAAATATTTTAGAAAAAGTTGACAATAAAGTAATAGGACGGTAGTTTGTTACTTTGAACCTACTTCCTTTCTTTAAAACTGGAATAACTGGACCACACTTCCACTTTTTTAGAACTACGCCTTTTGCATACAGTTCGAAAAAAGCTTCGAAAGGGGGACTGCCAAGTAATGTTTACAACTTTTGATTAGTTTAATCGGTATACCATCAGGACCTAAAGCCGTGCCAGATTTGAGTTTGTTTATAGACCACTCTACGTCGATAATGACATAACCATATTGATATTCGTATATTCGTATTGATATTCATATTGATATTGAAGTATCGATGTGCATCCCTAAGGATAATCACTCGCTTCCCGCGCGATTCAGGAGTGTCGAAGGTGCAGCACCTACTGCTGTCAACCTTTCCTTTAGTCATGTGTGTCATACCAGGTTTCATCTAGCTATATGACATGCATACTTTCCGATCTTCATTTCTGGATTTTTCTTAGATATGTATATCGAAACGACGAAATACGAGTTAACTCCATCAAAACCTGGCGATTGTTGAGTTTGCGGTGGCGAAACCCCAAACTTTTGACCACCTGCAGCCGTGTTCGTTTGCAATAGGGAAACTCGTAGTCGGTGTTTTCGGTTTTCTTCACTAATTTTCAGTACAGGGACGGCATTGTTGGCACTTCTTTGCTCTTATACATTTCGTAAATTATACGTCGGGTCAAGTCACTCATAAAACTATCAATTTTACGAAAGCATAACTTTTTTACTTGTTTCGGTGTTTTAACACCGCGCGACGATATCTTTTTGACGGTCGAGTATTCTACTTTCAAAGCTTTGGACGTTTTAAGAAGAAACGTTCGTTCTCCCTTGGCATTGAAATTGTTCAGTAAATTAAGCACCATTTGCTGTTTGCGTTTTGTCAGTGTCTTGTTGGAATATCTTCTTCCGGGCGTACGTTTCGGTGTACTTCCAGTCATTTCATCTGTGGGTGGAGTTCTTACCGGGGTTTTAGGAGATACTGGTGTAGTAAACCTATCATTGTTGTCTTCCACATATACACTCAATACATCTATATCGCTTACATTATCACTGTCCTTAACAAATGATGAAGTCTTCAAAGCCATCGACTAGATCAAGTTGCGAATCATACTCGAGCCACTTCTTCATCCCCATCTCGTCAAACATCATCACGCACTCTCGCTGGTCAGGCTCCATACATCCTACTTTCACGGAAAGTTTCTCGAACACTGTGAGAGAGACAAGGTTCATTACATTTATCCATCGGATGAACGTAGAGTAGGCTAGGAACTTAGAGCTTTACTGCTCGCGCATGTATTTATATAGAGACGGGGCTAATAACTGTACTGTTGAGTGCCCTAAAGCAACACTAAATAATTATTTGTAAAAAAAAGACAGCAAGTTTTTCTGGTCCTTTGGCAAACGTTGATTTGTCATCTGGTGATCGCAGTATCATGACAACCAATGTCAATTGCGACCCTTCAACAAACTAACCCATTGGTTGTAACGCCTCTGCCTCTGTCACTTTATGGATTCGATTTTTAAGAGAAAACAATTCGGTTCGTTTTCTTGCTAGTGTACTAGTTGTTTCTTCTAGTCTTCTTCGCAAAGCCAATTTTCGGGGAGTCTTCTCTTCATCAACACTCGACTGTGTACTACCGCAGCTTTCGTCATTTGATACATTAAGGAAGGAAAAAGCTGCTTCCTTTTGGGGAAAATGTACTGTCACGTGTCGTGTCGGGGGAGTCGATGTTGGGCATAGGCATCAGCTCAAACGAGTCGTCCAATGCAGCAGTCAGCGAACTGGCGGCAGGCTCCTCGTTTGATATTTGTTGTTGGGCACGATGCCTAAATGTTTGCGTGGCCCTTTTTATAATCCTTTAATTTTGACTGGGCCTCAGGCTGGCCATATATAGTGAATAAAAATAAAGTTGCCTGGTCAGAAAATGTAGCCATCATAAAACTACGTGTAAAACAAGTGGAGCCGAAAACGGACGCAAGCTTTGAGGTTACAATAGCTGGGCGTGTCATTTGAACTTGGGTTGGTAACCAGCGTGCGTCTCTGACTCAGTGTTCCGACATGGGTTGAAATTCCAACTAGCATTGCTACTCTGTGCGTTCACACTACAAATGTTACCTGCGTTATCGACCAACCTGCGATAGAAAGCGAGTAATGAAAACGGGGTCTAACAGGGTGAGTGTGCTACTGCTGCCTCGGGAGGCCGCAACGTTGAAGCAGGGAGCTGCCCGTGCGTTGGTGGTGTTCTCTCGACAAGATGTGACAGAGGACTGTCTTTTTGGTTGATTTACTTGTACCCAACTTTGGATTTTGGTTTGCAGCCGATTAAAGACCATCATTATATTAAGAAGGTAGCCGACGGATTTCCAACCTTGGTTTTTGTTCCATAAGCCAATTCATAAGCCAAGAACTAATGGATTTTTACTCTAATTCAGAAGTTAAAAATCTACTTCCCATAGTGGGAATCAAACCAAAGCATATTCCCTTGAATCGCCTGCATACCGAAGAGTTGTCGGGCCTGCGGTCGACGTGGAACAACCTTGAAAGTCTCGTCGACATGAACTTCCTTCGCTTCGTTTAAAATGTTGCACATTTCTGCACAAGCGAAAACAATGCTTGTTCTTGCGCCCTGAACCAGAGTGGTTCTATAGAACGGCACGGGGCCATTCGTAGTCATCGTGTTGCAAAACCGTGCATTGTTCTCTGGCATCTCCAACATCTTCCCGAGTTCCGTCAAGGAGACCGGGGTTCGGGGAAACGTTCTTCTCCTCACTCTAAATAGCGTGGACGCTATGTCTCCAAACCCCATGGCCATAGCCTAACGAAATTGCTATAAATGAAAAATTCATTTTAATTTATAATTATATAACTGGTTGACCTTCAAAAGGAGTAGACAGAAAGTATCATTTCTAATTAAAATAATGGTTTTAGTTAGGAACCTTCCCCCAAGCAATTTTCTACGCTGGATTTGTATCATTTTGTAGTCTCACATTGCGCGCAGCAGTTTCTATCTCTTCCAGCTTCTCAAATAAAAATTTTGCCCCCTCCCCCCCATCCCCCGTAGCTACGCCACTGGTTATGAGGTATTTAATAGTTGATAGTACAACTATAAGCCTTCTGTATACGAGCAAATGGGTTGCACGGTGCAATGTTCTAAATCTAAATTATAACACGTTGTAGTGAGTTACAGCGTAATAGCTAGTATTTACGAGAAATCCCCGCACATTCAAGGCGCCATCGCTGAACGCATCAGAGTGATCACGGATTGCACCGTTTATCAATCTGACATGCCGAGCGATTCGGCGCCTGATAGGAATACCATTATCCAGGCTTATAAAATTCCTGGTTCTGGAAAGGTCTAAGGACAGGAGACCATCTATAAACAGAAACAACACTGTTAATTTATTTGGTCAGTCAACTATTCAAACACAACAGATATCAACCTTTTTCTTATTGGTGATTAATTACCATCATAATTCATTTGGACTCGACTATTTGTATACTCAAAGAAGGTATGTCATAATATGTTTTCGCATTTCTAATACATAATTAATTGTTTTAGTTCTCCATTCTAGTTGACCATTCTACAACCACTTATTCCACCACCACCAACACTTACTAGTTACTAGTAGTGGCCAGCACTAAATAGTGAGTTACCAATATTAAATTTGTCATGTGATAGATAATAATTAATAGTTTACTGGGTGATATTTGATATAACACCCATGCTCTCTTCAATACATTAATGATTCAAATAACTCATTGAAATAATGTTCTTACATGTATGTTATGGTCCAATCAACCTACTGTCTCTTTACAACCCCCACCCCTTATGTTGCATTTTAATTTTACTAGAAGTAATCAGCACTAACCAGTGACTTACCAGCATGTTACCAAAAGTTCTACACCTTTCACCTACCTTTAAGTACATAAACACTATTTATTTGAACACTTTTGTGTCATGAGTGAAACGAAAATCATAATGTTAAGATAATAGCCCTTAATATGGCGTTATGTACAATTTGTATTGGGTAGTGGGTTACACAAAACTGTAACATATTAACATGTTTGTAGCCTTATATACAACATACGATGGAAGAACTGTTCCATCAGCAACAGCAGAGCACATCAAGGATGTTGCACATTTGCTTGAGTTTGTCATCCACTCAGGATATTTTATACCTCTCTCTCTCTTTCTTTTTTACCTCTAGGATGCAAGCACTTCCAGATTTTTAGCTTAGCCCTCCAGCCTTATTTTGATGGCCCAAAGAAAGAGACATCAAGTGGCTCTGTTAAGCGAGTGCTGTTTGGCGGTTAGGCAATAAAGCGTACATTATTCTCTCGGCACAGCTGAAGCACCTTCGGAGTGAAGTGAGTCCCCGTCTGGGCCCGGGGTAGAATAGGCCCAGAGCATGGCTCTGCTAATCGTAAAAGGCGATTCAAGAGAAAAAGTCCAACTCGCAAACATCAGCTAGCATGAAGGGTAGTATATTACTTCCCGAATCTAGAGGCGAGCTCTGGCCGGATGGGGTGTGTGTTGCAGAGAAAGCTCTCGTGCAACTCTTTATCACTCCTTTTTTCATTCACACATCCTTCATCATCTTTATTTTCTTCTTTCACTATTTTCTTCCTCATACTTGCCGGCCTTTTCTGCAACAACCACTCTACCGTCCCTACCCAGTCTAACCAATCCCAGCCAATATCCTTTCTCCTTCCCATTTTATCCACTGGCCACTATCGAAGACGACCCAGTACGATAAAGGCAATGACCTGGTCAATTGAGGGCTCTGACAGCTACGGGCTTGTCTGCAGGTTGCGTCGGTTGTATGCCCACCGTATGTGGACGGTCTGTTGGGCTGCAGACCGTTCTGCGTGCGGTGCTAGAAGACCGATTGCGCCTGTAGGCATCCGGACGTGAAATTGGCACTTTCCTACACGCCGCTTGATGTAATGGAAATCTATAAGGCTCCACCTCATGGGTCACTAGCTGCCCCATGGGGTCGACTCTTGAGTTTACAAGGCCCTATGTGGTAGAACCAACATGGGTTAGTTGAGTCCTATTCCAAGCAATTGTTGTGGGTTGTCCCCTCCTTAACTATGAGTAAAAGAAGCCTAGGAGATGAAGATGATGAAAAAATATTGAAAAAGACGACAAAAACCATTGGTTCCATGCCAAAATTTTTGATCGTGAAACGAAATGAAGAAGATAAGAATTTTGAAACTGTGTCACCGTTTTATATACGTAAAGCAATTGAAGGAGTTGCCACGGGCATAAAATCTGTGAAAAAGTTGAGAAGTGGATGCTTCTTATAGAAACAATATCTGACAAACATCAGAGACGCTGCTCAAGGTCACGTCCTTAGGAGAAACCCCTGTTGAGATCAAAGCACATACTACTCTTAATTCATCAAAGGGGGTAATTCGGTGTTTTGATCTAGTTAACTGTAAAGTAGATGAAATTAAGGAGGGACTGAAGTCACAGTTGGTAACAGATGTATACCATGTACAAGAAAGGTAAACAAGGGCGAAAATACTGAAGAAGTGCCGACTCCAGTATTTATTCTTACTTTTGGAACTCCCACTCCACCCAAGTACATATTTGCTGGATACCTTAAACTTGCGGTTAGACCTTATGTGTCCAAACCATTGCGCTGCTTCAATTGCCAACGGTTTGGCCATTCACAAAAACTGTAATCGAAAAGCATTTTGCGTGAACTGTGCACAAGAATCACATGGAACAGAGCCTGTAAATCCGAAATCCTTTGTATGAATTGTAATGGCGATCACCCTGCGTCTTCACTCAAGTGCCCCAAGTATTTGGAAGAAGATGCCATACAAAAGATCCGTGCTGCGGAAAACATTCCAATCTTCGAGGCTAGAAAGAAACACCTGAGCATGTCTGCACCAGTTTTTAAAAGATCCTTTGCTGAGATTGCTCAGAAACCAGGACCACCTGTTAAGGATGCGGTACTGCTTCTCAACAAGTTACCATGAATAACACTGCTGATCCGGAACAGTACTCAGAACTTTTGCAAACCATAACGCAATTGAAGACCACAATTGAAGCCTCCAAAAACAGCTTGATGCACAAGCTGCTTTCATCGCAGAACAAAACCAACTTATCAAAGAACTACTGGCCTCAAAAAGTCCTCTACCCACAGGACCAAAAAAACCGACAGGGAAACAACAGCAGGAACATGCAAAACCTCAAACTTCACCTACAAAGTCTAAAGCTATAAAACTAAAAAGGAACAACGATATGAATATTGATTTAGTTGATGAAAACGTGTCTGACTCGTCCATGATCACTGTAGATTCGGACGATCAGCCAATTACTGTTAATTCTAGAGTAGCAGAATTTATAAAAAGCAACTCTCATCCAAAACAGAACTTTAAAAATCCTAGAAAAAAATCTAAACAAAAATTTTAATATTTTAAACTTTAAAACCAAGTTGTTAAAGTTTTATAATGGACGTTTTAATGCAATGGAACGTAAGAGGTTATTTCACCCGTTCTGAAGAATTAAAACTTTTAGTCTCAAAACACAGCCCAGCCATTTTAGGTCTGCAAGAAACCCATTTTAAATGTACAGACAATCCTAGACTTAGAAATTACTCTTTTTACAGAAATGATGACACCTCAGGAGACCGAGCCAAAGGAGGAGTAGCTACTATCGTACACGATAGTATATACTCAGAATTGTTGCCGCTCGCAACACCTCTGCAGGCAGTTGCTGTCAGAGTTGCTCTTCCTAGTCTAGTCACACTATGCAATCTGTACCTGCCTCCCCATGCTGTGATATCGAAAAATCTAGTCAATAACCTTTTACAACAATTACCACGTCCATTCATTTTACTCGGAGATTTCAATGCTCACCATATTTTATGGGCAACGCCTCATCTAACCCACGGGGAGTTTTAATCGAAGAAATTTTAACGACTCGAAACCTAATCCTTCTTAACAACAGGGACCCAACACATTTTAGCACTGCCAACGGTTCCTACTCAGCTATAGATCTTACTATATGCTCTCCTTCCCTCTTACTTGATATTGAGTGGGGTGTCCTGCCAGATTTAAGTGGAAGCGACCACTTCCCTATCCTGGTTAGGATCACTACCAGGGAGAACCAAGACAAAGGGCACCTAAGTGGGACATCAAGAGGGCTGACTGGCCAGCATTTGAGAAACTAGCCGTGCTTAGTAAAAACAAATATGATGACATTCAAGACGAAGTAAATTATATTACTTACACAATTATCTCCGCTGCCAAATCCACAATCCCGCAAACATCCATACACCCTAGACGCTTACCAGTTCCTTGGTGGAACGCCGAATGCAAGGAAGCCATAAGAAAACGGCGTAAAGCTCTGAAAGTGTTAATAAATTTCCAACACAAGTCAATCTGGAGTCTTTTAGAAAACTTAGGCCAAAGCAAGATCTATAATCCGTGTATCTCGGAAACGTTTCTTGGGAAGAATACGTCTCGTCCATTACGTGTCGAACCCCCATGACAAAAGTTTGGGACAAAATCCAAAAGATATCTGGTAGGAATACATTTTTTAGTCCCTCCGGCATTCTTGATGATAATGTTTTAAAGACATCTCAATTAGACATTGCCGATTCCTTTGGCAAACACTATGCTAACGTCTCCAGCTCCAAGCACTACTCCCCACAATTCCTAAAGAACAAAGCCTGTAAAGAATCATACCCATTACATTTCAATTTGCCAAACAACGAAACATACAACCAGCCCTTTACCCAATGGGAATTCATAACCGCAGTAACTGGCCTAAAGAACTCTGCCCCTGGTCCTGATGACGTTCACAACGAGATGATCAAACGCCTATCCCCCAAATCTCAACAATTCATTCTCAACACCCTAAACCGCATCTGGCTAGAAGAAGCATTTCCTAACTCCTGGAGGGAAGCCATAGCAATCCCTATACTAAAACCAGGCAAAGACAAAGACCAACTTATAAACTATCGACCAATTTCACTCACGAGCTGCCTGTGTAAGCTTCTCGAACGTATGATCAATAAAAGATTAATGTGGATTTTGGAGAGCCGCAAGCTGCTTGTCCCAGAACAATCTGGCTTTCGACAAGGACGATCGGTTCATGATCACCTTGTCAGGTTGGAAGGGTATATACGAGATGCATTTTTAACTAAACAACACGTAGTGGCCATTTTCTTTGATTTGGAAAAGGCTTACGATACGGCATGGAGATATGGCATTTTAAAAACTTTACATACCTGGGGCTTTAAAGGGCACCTGCCGATTTTTATTTCAAACTTTTTATCTGATAGAATTTTTAGAGTTCGAATTGGAAATATTTTATCTAGACCTTTTTATCAAGAGAACGGAGTTCCACAAGGATCAGTTTTAAGTGTTGTTTGTTTTGCTATATCTATCAACAGTATTACCTCACATATAAAAAAGCCAGTCGAATCATCACTTTTTGTAGATGATTTTTCCATTTACTTCCGAGCTTCGTATTTGAGTTCGATTGAACGTCAACTACAACTAAACATAAAGCGCCTTGAGAGATGGTCAGCTGAAACTGGATATAAATTCTCAATCACTAAAACCACATGTGTGCTATTTAGCCTTCGGCGTGGATTATTCCTTAATCCCGACCTGCACATGGGAAGCCATGCCTTACCATTTGCCGAAATTGCACGATTTTTGGGAATGCTGTTTGATAAAAAGTTATCGTGGAAGCCCCATATCCAGCAGCTACGAACCAAGTGTTTAAAAGCTTTAAATATTCTACGAGTGCTAAGCAATACTAATTGGGGAGCTGATCGTACTACCTTGTTACATCTATATCGCTCCCTCATCCGCTCCAAGTTAGATTTTGCCAGTTTTATTTATGATTCGGCTAGGCCTTCTTATATTAAGACTTTGGATACAGTTCACCACACCGGTATAAGACTATCCACAGGAGCTTTTCGTACGAGCCCTATTTCCAGTCTTCTATGTGAGTCTGCAGAACCATCTTTGTCCTCTAGAAGAAAGTACCTAATGCTTAATTATATTGCCTCATTAAAAGGTTCCCCTACAAACCCAGCCTATAAAGCAGTTTTTGACCCTCCATTTCAAAATCGGTATGAAGTTCACATGAAGGCCTCAAGACCAGTGGGCATCCGCTCCTGGAATTACTGCAAGCCTTACACATAACACTTCCCCTTGTTTTCTACAAATCAAATGGGGCAATCCCACCTTGGACACTTAATAAACCATGTTGCATAACACAGCTGACAAAATATAAAAAGGCAACCACATCAAACACACAATATCAAGCACTTTTCAACGAAATCCGATACAACTACAAAGATTTCAAAAATATTTTTACAGACGGTTCCAAAACTAACAATACAGTTGGCTCTGCCTTTACAACGGAGAGCAACAACTTCAGTTTTAAACTCCACTCCATATACAGCGTCTACAATGCAGAACTGTTTGCAATTCTACAAAGCCTCCTGTTGCCCTTGATAACAAGGACTCCAAATTCTTAGTGCACACGGATTCTTTAAGTTCCCTAGAGGCTATTTGCCAAATTTACACTACACACCCATTAGTTAGTAAAATACACCTTATACTGTCCAAACTTGGTGCAAAACAAAAATCAATAGTTTTTTGTTGGGTGCCAGGCCATTCTGGTATTTTAGGAAATGATCTCGCCGACCAAAGTGCCAAAGAAGCTTGCAACAAAGAACAAATTGATTGCCAATTAGTCGTAACGCCTGATCTTAAAGCATTATTTAAACTTAAACTTAAAGAAAAGTGGTGCGAAGAATGGCATATCATGCAAAATAATAAGCTTCGCGAAATAAAAGGCGATGTAACACCTTGGATCTCTTCAAGGCGCTCTTCTCGACGCGAAGAGGTTGTTCTGACCCGTCTACGCATTGGACACACACATCTCACTCAAGGATACCTTTTAAAAGGTGAAGACCCACCACCCTGTGAGCAGTGTGGTGAGATTTTAACTGTTAAGCACATTTTAGTAGAATGTCCTCAACACATGGACGAGAGGAATGATTTTAAAACTAAAACCTAATTTAAAAGAAATTTATCTGATAAATCTGAGAACTAACCAATGTTTTTAAATCCCTGAAACAACACAGCTGTAAAATAAGTTTTAAAAAAAAACATCCCATTATATAAGAGAAAGGCATGAAACCTTAGGTTGTGTGCCTTAAACCCTAATAACAAAAAGTGAAGTGAGCCCAAGGTTTTTTCCCCAAATTTAATGGTTTTTTTTGCCCAAATCTGGCTGTTTAAAAAAACGCATTTTTTAAACCCAATCAGAGAAGTATAGAAAAAACCATCCATGACCAGTGGTGTTATACCGATTTCTCTCTTGCAACACATTTCATTAAAAAACAAGGTGCCCCTTTTGGGCCACCCTCTTTCCCAACAAGTAATTTACACCCCTTTTACTTTGAAAGCAACGTAGGGGGCAGGCACACCATTCCCAAAAGGTCATCAAAAGGAGATTTTAAAAAGTCAGCATACAAAAAAAAGCAACGTCAGTTTGGTTTCCTTGCCCCTTTTTTGAGTTAGGTTAATTAATTGAGTTTGTTTTGGGGAGGGATGGCAGGGTGGTTTTCATCTTGCGTCCGTAAAAAGCTTCAAACGGAGTTACGTTGTTGAGGAGGTTTTATGTTTTTGTTTATGTATTAAAACGTCAGGATAAACTTCGAAACCTTTAAAATAATCTCCCTCGAAACCCAATGATAAAACTTTCAGAGCCCATGTGGATCCTGTATCAAAAGCGTTTTTGAAACACTTAAATGCACTCTACGTACAGCATCGATAGACCTCGCCCCCCCGCACCTTTGACTACCACCTGTCTACCCCAGGGGATTTGTAGAGGGTAAGCGGCCCTCGCACTCTCAGGCATGGGTCTGTATTCTGTCGTTGGGGAGGGTTTTTTTTGTGTCCCTTTTCGTTTTGTTTTTGTTGGGCCTCCAAAATACAAAGAGTAGCTTCTTTTTATGTAATTGTGAAGTTTGAAAATCTTTTGTTGAAATTTTCCCCAAGTAGGTCTATTTAATTTTCTTTTAGTAAGCGGAAATTTTTTTTCGCCAAACAAAAGATAGATTGTTATACTTTTTTTATTAAACAAAAGGGGGCAAAGGAGCCTCGGCATTATTTCTCTTTGATGGACCCAAACCCAAAGGCCGGGGCCCCCACCCCGTGAGGGCCTCACAACTTAATCACCCACGCAGGTTGGTCCCCGTTTAACGCCCA
Organism: Sweltsa coloradensis; assembly: GCA_024449915.1. Lineage (NCBI taxonomy): Eukaryota > Metazoa > Arthropoda > Insecta > Plecoptera > Chloroperlidae > Sweltsa > Sweltsa coloradensis. Next base: position 15,373 of record JAMZAV010011797.1, read on the forward strand.
AGAAGGTTTATTGCAAAAGTTTAACATCACAACAATCACAATTTTTGGTAGTGATGTGAGCCAGTCACGTTTTTTTTTTAACTTTTAAGGAAAAAAAATCTTTTTGGGAGAGTTTTCAGTTTGTGGTGATGATAATTTTTTTTTTGGTGGAGTTTTTATTCGATTTTTTGCAATCGGTCCCTTTTTGTGCAGGCGGGCGGTTTTGGTTTAGATCTTTACTAACACGCCTTGTCGCGGATAGTGGCCCTAAATTCCCTCGCAACCTTTTCGTGGTTTGGCCCCTGATGGGGAGTTTTTTTCCCTGAAAATAATGGGGAGCTTGGGTGTGTCGGGGATTTTCCCCCTTCCCTTTGACTATCCCCGACGGTGACGCAAGACAAACGGAGGATGATGCAAGACGGAGACGACACGACGGGGGGAACCCCGCCCTTTCATCGCTTATGGCTGGTTCTGACCAGCACAGCCTGTCCACCCCTTTTCCCCCGCGTCATCTCTTCGCCCTCCCACGTCTCGATTTGCCAAGTGAAAAATATGAGACGTTAATCAAAACCAACAATCTTCCATAGGACATTGAAGAGCTGCAGAGCCCAAAACGGCAATTTTCTGCCTGATGTTTTTGTAATGGAATTGAGGTCCACAGCTTAGCTTTTTCAAGGTCTCTGTGTCATGTCGGGGTTTAGGAGGCAGCATTTGGCCGTATGTCATCAGCGGTGTTTACAGTCTGTTTCTTTTTTTTTACTTTAACATCATCTAGTGCCCCTTCCAGCTTGCGTTTTCGGACTTTGGGTGATAGTTGGCCCCCGCTTGGGCGGTAGCGTTTTGGTGTAAAAAAACGCCTAATTTTTTGACAGTTTTATGAATAAAGCGAGCATTCACCCGCTGAATGGACGCAAATGCCCCAATATAAACGGCAAAATTTTTTTGTTTTATCTAAATTTAAACTAGGTAAATTGATTGAAAAATTTTTTTGGGGGAGCAGGTGAAAACCCCTTTAAACGAGAATGGGAAAAATTTTACTCCGAACTTTATGTAAACAAGCCAAAAAGTCATGAAAAAGATAAATTTTTTTATATAGTGGGACCTTTTACACCCCCTCTTCACTTTAGTGGATTTGGTTTGTTACAGGGCGGGGCCCCGCGTAATTCCCCAAAATTTTAAAATATTTTAAAACTATTGTATTTCCAAGTGTTTCACAAGTGTTTCACTTTTTGGTAGATACAGGATTTTTCCAAGTGTCGACCAGACATTTTAATTTTACTTAATCCTCTTTTAGAAGGAGTTTACATCTGCGATCACGTCTGGTCCACATCCCGCCAGTTACAAAATTTTCACTCTTTTTCACGTACTACAAGTTCAAGTTTACGTCAAATACAAACTGTACATTCTCTTTAAAGTCTAGCTCCCAGCCCGATTTTTTGTTGGATTTGATCGGCGAGAAAAGTATGTGGGTTTTTGGGAAATTAACCAATATGCCCCCTTTTAAATGCATCAAGTAAAAACCTTGCTGCTTGGTGATTGCATGTTTCCCCCTTTAATCACGGTACGTTCGTTTTTTTTTTCCATAGCACGAGAAATATTCCATTACTTTTAAAACCAAAATTTTAGAAGCTGATTTGCTTTTTTACCCTTTTTTCTTTTTATTGTTTTTTTTTTTCCCCGTTGTTACTTTCGCAATGCCAAAAGCGGCTACACCTCGGCCCTTTATCCGGGCCGCCCCCCCAATCGAACCTTTCGCGATTTTGGCCGGAATAGGGGAGTTTATTCCTGAAACTAAAAGGCGAGCTTGGGTCGTCGTGGGGAACCCCTTCCCCTTTTATACCTCCCCGACGGGGCGACAAAGAAACAGGGCGGATGATGAACAGACGGAGCACCACGGGGCGTGGGGGAACCCCTCCCCCCCCATAGCTTTTGGGGGTTCGACTAGCACGGCTGTCTACCCCTTGTCCCCCCGCGTCATCCCTTTGTCCCCCTTCGTCTCGATTTGCCCGTTTCAAAATATGAGAGTAAAGCAAAACCCAAAAAAATCCATCCCTCTGCCCATATGTGTCTGCCCCAGTAATTTTACTTTGTCCGCATTAGGAGGCCACACAAATGCCTTATCGGTATCAACTTCTTTAAAAACTTTACTTCATACGATCCTGTTTCCTCATCACTACCAGGTTGCGGTAAACACTTTCAAAGTTGTCCGATGTAGTGCGAAAAAACATTTTCTTCAAATTGAACTTTGAATACCATACGAACAAAATCTTGATTTTCACCATTTTCTATCTAGCACTTCCCGAAGGAGACCTACCTACCTGATAAATTTGATTTACATTTATTAACAACGCGGCCATTCCGGTCCGGGAAACTTTTGAGAAGCAGGCACAAGTTTAAAACATCGAGAAGGGAACCCCCATTCACCAAAAACGTATAGCATGCTCAACAAGATCATTTTCTTCCTCCGATATTAGAGCTGTTTGACCCCCAGCAGGTTTCAACAATTTACCAATACCCCTAATTTCTGAGTCTAAGGGCTTTCCCTTGCAACACCAAACTGTAGAGCTGCGCACGGATAAATACAGGATTTTCAGGATCTTGTACTGCCTTGAGGGCATTCTCCATACTTTCACATTAAAAATCTTTATAATTCTTGCTCCTTTAAAGTCATGTATAGTTCTTCACCATGAGGAAAAAAGAAGAAAAAGTGAGGTTAGGTTTGGGTGACCATAGAAAGCCCCATTTGGCATAGGTTTTGCGCATTTTATTTGACAAATTGCGGGTTTAAATGAATAAATTACTGATGAAACTCTTATTAATTCACTGAAATAAATAGAAAAAAACTTGTAATAAAACATAGTACTTGAAACAAATTAGGTAGCTTTATATCCTTCAAAATAACAGACAGGCAGGAAAACAAATACTCACATCCTTCTAAACATGTGACAGCAAAACTGATAAGGTCTATTTGTTTCTCCGCTCTAGCGGGGGTTTGTCGAACTCTCGCTGGCTCCTCACCCACTGAAAACTCAGTGGAATAATTTTCAGAAAGCATCCAAGCTAGAACTAAGCACTGGACAAGAAAGATAGAGCCTACATACACTGTGAAAACTAGCATATGAATCATTCTAACCTACAAAAAGACCATAGTAACCCCACTGACTTTTGTCACCCCACCTAACGGTAAACCTATGAGCTCAGATTTCAGTCCATCTACATCGTTTCTTGTACCTTTCCCTTTTACTTTGGTTTTTGTAGCAGGTGTCTGCCTCTTCTAGAAGGAGTTCACATCTGCGACTCACATCTGCGTCTCACCCCCTGCCAGTTACAAAATGTCTTTTGCAAAGATGGTGTTATAACATATAACTCTCTGGGCGACCGACATACAAAAGTCCATGGAAATGCACCTTTCGGATGATATCTTCAGCTCTTCTCTTCACTAGCTAGGCGGGCTGGATACATAACACGTCTAATCTCTGACATAGGTTACCAGTCTGCGATGTATTTTCACTACGCGTGCAGGAGATAAGAACAAATGTATGCGTGTATTAAGTCGTAGAAGTAGGCAAAGTGTAGCTCACGCTACGACGATGACGTCTGAAGATCGCCAAGTTTTGGAAATAGTGATGCAATTTTCCACGCAGCTGCGCGCGTGCTCAGATAATAATCAATTATATTTCAACATATTGTTGAAAAGTTTTCAGAAGAGTATGAATTATTACTCTCGCGCGTTAGCAAAAAACGTGTAGAAATATTGCGTCGAAAATGTAATTGCAAACGTTCTGGCCATCTTTGGTTGTAGGCCTAGCCTCAGTCAGCGTCGGGTGGCGCGCAGTTCGTCCGTCCGACACTCGGTGGCGCGCAATTTGCCAAAGGGACCTCGAGTAGTATTCCACTGCAATCTCTGTCGCCAGCAACCCACTGCACTGCGCGGAAATTTTTAAAGTTGTTTGAATTGAATATATGACTGTTAGATTGAAGGAGTTTTCAAAATAATAGTTATAAATGCAGAAAAATTATACAATTATTTAATCAAACAATAATTAATACAGCAGAGTAGGTAGATGGATAGATATTTTTTTCACTTAGACTAGTACAGTGTACAAGTATAACTCTTTGAAGAAAGTGAATAGTCTATAATAATAATAATAAATGTATAATAATAATGATATTTCAGTGTTAGAAGAAAGAATAATTGGATATAAAGCAATAATTGAGAGATATATATATATATATATATATGTTATATCGCAGACTTTTACGGATTGAATATGCAGAAAATTGATTTCGGGTAGTCCCAACTAATAATAAAACCACACGGACTACCCGAAAATACAATGTCTGGGATATATATATATGGGTTGATTGGTTAATAATGATAAAAAGTACACAGTATTATGTTAAGGGAGAGTAGATGCAAAATAATAATATGCCCTACTATAGTAAGAACTCATATAGTATAAAGAAAAATTAGGATATAATGCATAATTTATATGATATTGTGATTAGAATTGCTGATGGCACAGAAAACAGCAATGATGTACAGTAGAAAGTCTATAACA
>JAMZAV010011798.1:0-19361 GCA_024449915.1 Sweltsa coloradensis
CATTCTCCCCGGGTGTTAACACACTTGATGGTTCCCGTTCAACGAAATGTTCCATGACTGTTGGAATTAGGTTCTTGAGTGTTCACTAATTACAATGAATTACCTTATCCGTTGCGTATTCAGTTATTTATTGTATAGCCAGCCACATTACATGTTTCACATACAGAGTCACAGAGCACAGTAAAGATACAATTATTGACAGCATCCAACGATCTAACTTAGGCTAGACCGGAAAACAAACCACCCACTTTACAGCCAACTGTATGTAGGAGTCATCCGGTTACGTGCGGTTATCAGCAAGGCGGTGGATATTTGAATTTTTATCCGCTGTCACCAAGAGGAGAAATTGCTTATTCCAACACTCCTCCTCAATTTCTCAATATTGACTCCTGCAATCCAAGTTTAACTCTATGCCTGTTAAATACCTCTGTTGCTAAAGGTTTAGTCATGATTGTCAGCCACCTGATTTGCTGACGAAATGTACATTACAGATATAACCTTTGCTTGATACAAATCTCTTATCAAATTATATTTTATATCTATATGTTTCATCCTTTTTTGGTCCCAACTTTCAAGTGCTCTAATACATAATTGATTGTCTTCATAAATGGATATAGGACCGGCCAATGAAATGTTAATTTCTGAGAGAAGTTACCTAAGCCACATAACTTCAGTTATGTCTGTTGCTAAGGCAATGTATTCAGCCTCAGTTGTAGATAGAGCAATATATCTTTGTTTTCTTGCCCCCCACAGAACGGCATTTCCAAATGGACATTTTCCAAAATAACATATCCAGATATTGGTTTTCTATCAAAGTTGTTTGCAAAGTCAGCATCAGCATAGCACACTATGGGCTCAATTAAGTTTTCATATATACAAATCCCTAGATTCAATGTTCCTTGAACATACCTTAGTATTCTTTTTAACCCTTTCCAGTGTTCTTCAGTTGCATTTTTCTGAAATTGACTATAAAAATTAACAGCAATACCAACATCTGGCCTAGTTGCCATACATGCATAGGCCTACATCAAACTGCCTATCAATTCTCGATATGGTTTTTCACCAATCACACATCATTTGGTAGTATCTACCTCATAAGGTGGATTTAGTATCCATTGTTGACTATAAGAACACAAGCTGGTTGTCAGAGTTGGTCGGCATGTACAACGTCAGATTTCAACCGAAATAAAAGACGTGTTGATATTGGGCCTCAGGTTGTTGTGGGCACGGTAGTACATGGCGCCCTTGTATTAAAAGGGGCATCGTCGGTTATGATATCTTGTATCTCTAGTCCGTGGTGGTTTATTTCTGAGCAAGGCATAGACTGGACGAATGTAACCCACTCTCGTGGCGGAGACCTGTTGATCTTCCTTTATATCTTTTAATTCCATTGTAGGCTATAAGAACACAAGCTGGTCGTCAGAGTTGGTCGGCATGTGCAACGTCAGATTTCAACCGAAATAAAAGACGTGTTGATATTGGGCCTCAGGTTGTTGTGGGCACGGTAGTACATGGCGCCCTTGTATTGAAAGGGGCTTCGTCGGCTGTGATATCTTGTATCTCTAGTCCGTGGTGGTTTATTTCTGAGCAAGGCGTAGACTGGACGAATGTAACCCACTCTCGTGGCGGAGACCTGTTGATCTTCCTTTATATCTTTTAATTCCATTGTAGGCTATAAGAACACAAGCTGGTCGTCAGAGTTGGTCGGCATGTGCAACGTCAGATTTCAATCGAAATAAAACACGTGTTGATATTGGGCCTCAGGTTGTTGTGGGCACGGTAGTACATGGCGCCCTTGTATTAAAAGGGGCATCGTCGGTTATGATATCTTGTATCTCTAGTCCGTGGTGGTTTATTTCTGAGCAAGGCGTAGACTGGACGAATGTAACCCACTTTCGTGGCGGAGACCTGTTCATCTTCCTTTCAGAAAACAAGCTGGTTGTCAGAGTTGGTCGGCATATGCAACTTCAGATTTCAACCGAAATAAAAGACGTGTCGATATTGGACCTTAGGTTGGTGTGGGCACGGTAGTACATGGCACCCTTGTTGCACTTAGTTAAATGAAGATGGGTGTCTGTCCATCATTTGCAGGATTTGGGAAGCTGTGCAAGAACATCCTTTTCATAATCTTCTTTTTTTCTATTTAAAAAAAAAAACAAATTCTTTATTTTACAGTTGTAGACATTACACAGTAATAAATAATACAAGAAATACCTGGGAGCACGCCCTCTTAACTTTCAACTTTAAATTAATGTTACACAAATTTACTTAGATATAGAGATAGGTACTCCAAAAAACAATGTAAATATAACATGAAAAAATGGGAAAAAACCTGCTGCAAACATAAAAACTTGAGATAATTTTAAGGCAGGTAATAGAGCGCTCCATCTTCTCATGTCCACTCTGGCGGCGAACGCTGGAAACGCGCTAGTGAGGATAGAATCTACACATGCTATCCTCGCGCGTAAGAAATTAACTAATTGAGATAAGTATTGTGACGTTCTATCGCGCACACAACAAACAGCACCTACATGGAATCTAGTCTTCAACATCATATTTTAACAGAAACATAATTCATTCCGTGAAAAAATGCATTGGAGACACTGAAAACGTAATCAAACGCCGACTGGTTTACCAACTATACCTAGCCTACTGTTATTTTGTTAGTTACACATTTCGTACGTTGAATATTATCTGTCCACAATCCACCTATCCACTTGCCATTAGAGTGTTTATTTGCTGAAGCCACTTATTGGAAGATAAGTGACTGAACACATGCACTGATTCGTTATTTCGTGTAAGAAATCTACAAGAAATCACGGAAACAAAACACATTCCCTCTCACTTAGGTAATTCAGTGAGATCTTAATAAAGAGTGGTCTTCATATTAATATATTAAATTCATACCTAGTTGATAAGACTAATTCATTTTTAGCTTAAAACAATCAGTAACCCTACATTATATCACAATAAATGGGCTAAGTCCAGATTTACAAAACCCAACCTTGGCCGGGGATCGAACCCATGCCTCCCAAAAGACCACCGAGACCGCGGTAGTGTATTTGTTCCTGAATTATTGGTGCATTTTGATATTATAATATAGTTAATATCAAATTCTTATTAAATCACCACTCGCAGTTATATAGTCCGCGCCCGGCCAGAGGGAGACCATGGGTTCAATTCCTGTTTTTGTTTATAGTATTTATATTGGTATTTTCGTAAATCACAATAAAACAATCAAATCCCCTCAAGAGTGGGTGAATAAGGTTTTAAAAATTTAAGTATTGCATTTTAATACCTGGGCTACCGTGATTCCGAGAAAATAAAGCACAATACCATGTTGACTTGTTATTCCCAATGTTCTTTTATATTGGTGTTTTGTCCAGTAATTTTTTATTTTGCATTCTAATAATTTAGGAACGCATAATGTTTATTGTTTACTGCTTTATTGTCTTCACTCTTCACAAAGCTTGAGTGGCTTTATTGTTGTTGCTTGAATTGAAACGCTGTGTGCTACTCTAATATTGCATTACATTCCATATTAGGCCTATTATAGATTATAGAACATAACTAAATATTTTGCTTTGATATTAATAAATTTAGTCATTATATTGATATTATTTCAAAGTATGTTGGACTCTGTAACGTTGTACTCTGGAATAATACTACGGCCACAAAAATAAGCGGTTTATATCAATGTCTACGTTCACAGGCGCCCGACAGACTATATCCGTAGGTATTTTAATTATAAATGCTGATATAAATCTATATAAATACTAGAAATACTTTTAAATAAATAAATACTAGATTTTGAATTCATAATAAGCCACATGATACCTATTCTATTCCCCCAAAACCTTATATATTTACACTGTGCTTGTGTAGGATCATATGGGTGTTTACAAAGGTATCCTCACTCGGCGGCCATGACGGTGCTACGCCCCCGCGACACTAGCGCATTCTCTAGGTGATTTGAGTCCTCTATAGGTAAAGGTAGTTAAGGTATTAAGGTAAACTAAGATATAGATGGTTAACAAAATATAAATTCACAATAAAATGTGTTAAGGCATTTTATGTTTATACTTTTTGAAATGATGGTGAAAGATTGAATAATTTCCCAAGGAGAAAATTAGTTCATTGTAGGTATGGTTGTGGCACTAAATGTAGAATTTTTCTGTAAGTTTAAAAACAAAGTCTCGGATTTAAAGTATTTTAAAACGTTCGTGTATAACAAATATTGGCACCCATCGAGGCAAGTTGCCTGTTATTCTAAGACACTTATTTTGCACTATTTGCAGTTTCTTGAGGTTTGTGGCACACGTATTGCTCCATACTGGGGAAGCGTAAGTAATAATGGTCTTATAAGCATTTTATACATTAGTAACTTGTTGCTTTCACTGAGGGATGATTTTTTGTTAAACAGGGGGAATACTGATGACATGGCTGCGTATGATTGTTGCACTTTAAAGTTAATGTGTTCGGTGAACGTTAGTTTTGAGTCTAGTAAGACCCCGAGGTATTTGACGAAGTTCGACCAAGGAATAGGAGTATCATTTATTATAATGGTGAGTTTTGGAGTTGGTCTTCGTTTCGTGAAGAGAATGGCAGAAGTTTTGGAGTCGTTGATTTTGATTTTCCATTTTGCAAAGTGTTTCTTGATCCTATTGTAGGCTAGTTCTAGGCGTCGTTTTATGGTGTCTAGTCGAAATGAGGAAGTGTATAGTGCAGTATCATCAGCATACAAGGAAAGAAGAACGTGTAGCGTTTTTGGGATGTCGTTAAGGAATATATTGAAGCATGTGGGTCCGAGAAGAGATCCCTGTGGTACTCCAGCAGTGATTGGTCGAGTAGATGATTTGGAATTATTAATTGTTACGTAAAATTTTCTGTTTGAAAGATAGGATTTAATCAGGCGAATTAGGTAGGCAGGGAAGGAATAATTGATCATTTTAACGATAAGGCCGTCGTGCCAGACGGTGTCGAACGCCTTTTCAATATCTTAAAGCAGCATCCCCGTATGTTGGTTGCGGTTGTAGCCAGATGAAATGTGTTCAGTTAAACGAGTTAGTTGCGCAGTCGTTGAATGTTTGTTACGAAAACCTAACTGTTCTTGAATGAGTATATAGTTATTTTTTAAATGCTTGTTAAGACGGAGTAAGATAATTTTTTCAGACACTTTACTGAGAGTGTTAAGAAGGCTTATGGGTGTTTAATTTGACGGTTCTTGAGGGCTTTTTCCCGGTTTGGGGAAAGCAAGAACTTTCGCTGTTTTCCAAGCATTCGGGAAGTGTGCCAGCATTATAATTTTATTGATAATGATTGTAAATAGAACTTTTGATTTTCGAGTGAGTTGTTTTAGTGCAAGATTGCTTATTTGGTCTTCCCCTGGTGCTTTCTTATTTTTCCTTTCGTTTATTACTTTGCGTACTTCCCTCGGCGTCGTTAGATGGCATTCCCGACTATTGATGGGGTTTCGAGTGAAGTACCGTTTAACCGAGTTGATAACAATATTGGTGTGGTGTGTGGTGCCTATGTTAGTGGTTAAATTGTAAGTTTCTTGAAAGGCATCAGCTATGGCATTTGCTTTCTAATCATCGCGCATGACCGTGCCAGTTGGAGTTTTCAGTGGTGGCATAGGATTTTTATTTTTTCCGAATTATCTTTGAGGTTCTCCAAAGGAGAAAGTGTTTTCAGGTACGAGTTCCAGGATGGTTTCGCCAGATGATTAAATCTCGATGAGTGACGGAGGTCAATGAGTTAAGAAGTATTTTCAGTTCCGGTTTTCTGGAGTCTTGCCATAGCCGGCGAATTTTGTTTCTAATTCTAATTTTTGCTAGTAAAACATCAGGTAGCTTCTTATTATATGGTCGAAGTTGTACTTTCGGTATTACACTGTCTAGTGCAGTCTAAATGCAAGTTGATAATTGCTCGGTATATGCGAGGCCGTCGCTAACTCACTTCGTTCTCAGGCCGTAGCCTGGCTTTCGTGACGTCACGCTAGTGGGCCGACTGTGCAGCGCGCCAGCAGCTGCCGCGTGTTGTTAGATAGGCGTGCGCTCAAAGACCCTTCCACAATTTTTGAGACTAGGATATGTGGTAGATGTATATACAGTAAGTAAATGTTTCTGCAATGAAACTAACATATATTGAAGCAATTATTAACTGGATTGGAATTTTTCTAAGCGTTTTAACTGCACTTATCTTAGAAGTTAGAAATCACAACAAAACGCATAATCCTGTTTATATTCACAGCAAACGAACTATCTCTTTGGTAATTATAATGTAATATGTATCATTATTCATGTTAATTAATATACTTTTTATATAAAAAAATATATAATTAATACTTGTTCCTGTTTTCTGTTAACCTCTCCGATTTCACTGGAATAACATAATAAGTTTTGTATTTTATTACATCAACATAATATACACACGCATGTTAACATGCTTAGTATATAATATCAACATTTTTATCCGCATCATTAATAACTTTCATTTGATACCCATATTGACAGTATTCATTCCTTTTATTGAACGAACTGAGTGTTATCAAATTACTGCTAATTAGACACACGCAAGGAAAACAATATAGATAAAATCTGTTCAACGTATTAAAGCACTCTGCATTTTTATTTTCTAACCCAAAACTAGCAAAAAAATACTCACATATAATTATAATAAAAATTGCTTTATTACTAATGTAATTTGATACAAACGTATTAGTTCTGTCCTTTATTTGCCATACCTGACAAAAAAAAATTGATCGAGTGTGGTCATTAATTTTTCATTTAACAAAATTGTTTGGCAAAACCAATTGTTGAAAAATTACTTTACTAAAGAATAACTACACATTATAAAATAAAATAAATAAGTTTTATTTAGAGTCTACCCACTCAGTTATATAACTGATTTTCAGTGGGGGACTTCAAATCAAAGCGACCAAGCCAACCCTGCAGGCCCCGACGCAATCGACGAGTGAACGATAACCAACCAAAGATCGATATTTTTAATAGGTAATATAGCAATCAGTGGTATGGACAGTGCGAACACCCGCGAATCAACGCCAGAATCAACAAGGCCGATTCAGAATAACTCTGAAATTTATTGTGCTATCGTTGCTAGGACGGCTCCAAAGTCACCGTTTACAAACTCCTAAGACAAGAACTAATGGACCTAAGTCCAAATCAGAAGTTAAAAACTTCTGACTGTAGCGGGAATCGAACCCTTGACCTTCTGCATTGGAAGCAGATACGCTAACCACAAGACTAACGAGCCACACATCGTTAATTAATTGTAGTAATAGGGGGGTCGCAGAGCGGTAAACTTTCATTCGGCCTATAAAGATATGCATAACAAACAATATCCGAAGAAGAAAAAAATCTGTAACAATTATTCCCGGGTCAAATGGCTATTTGATCGGGGTAGGTGCAACCAAGGTCTGCTGGATCTCCGCCTAGCGGAGGATCGTCTAACTCTCTAGGTAAGGTCGTCGCAGCAGCGAATTAGAAGCCATTCTGGGCCTAACTTTTTGTAACGCGTTATGGCTGACCATGTGTTATTCTTGACATGCTCTTTTAAAATTGTCTTTTTATAAGTATTAAATACGAAATATGCCGGGTTGTGCAGCAATTAATTGTACAGGACAATCTGATGAAGAATTTAGACTTATCGATCCACTGTTTCATCAAGAAGACGGGCGAAATGGCTGCAGTTAAAAGACGGGACAACTGGACTGTCAACTTCTGATTCAAGACTGAGGTTAGTTTTCTTTTAAAATACTTTGGCCTTACCCACCTATGACCAGTTATTATTGTCTAGGCTATTGACCAGGCTTATTTAAATGTTTAGGTTTTTGCTCCCATGCCAATTGAAGGGCTAGGCCTAGGGCCGAGCCTAGGCCCCAACCTTAAGTATTTTGAGGTTACGTCGTAAGCCTAGGCCTTTGTGTAGGGGCCTAGGCCTATCCAATTATTCAATGCCTAGCCTAGGCCCAGGGTTTGGATTACAAAGGCCTAGGCTATCTAGGCCCTACGCCAACCCAAAGTAGGACTGATCTTAGTACCGCAAAGGGGGGCCTAGCCCCGGGCGACGTAATTTTTTTGTAAACAGCCTTATTGTTTCAAAACAGTCCTGGGCCTCCCCTTGCCTAGCCCCCTAGGCATAGGGTGGGGCCTGGGGCCTGGCTTGGCCCTACATAGATAGACTATATACTATACTACTATACTAAATACTAGATCTGCAAAATAGTATGCCTTAAGTTAGGTTATGGCCTAGGCTTATATTTTTTTTTCCCATGTAGGCTGTAGGCCCAGGCCCGCTGAAAAGTCACATAAGGTAACTTTAAGAAGGGGGTGTAGCGATATTTTGGGCATAAAAATTTGCTGGTACATAAACGTTCGTTGGGAGGGAAAACGCCTTTTCCCTTTTGGGGGAAACTCCATTTCGGTTTTAAAATCCTTGAGGTACTATTTGAAATAGAAAGTTAGGCCTTTTGGTTTTTGGTGTTTTTTTTTTTTACACAATGGTTTATTTTTTATATTTCGTGACAAAAAGAATGATGATTTTTTTTTGGACCCCCCCCCCCCCCCCTAACCGTGCCGCCAACGAAAAAGTCTGTGTTATGTGTACCGTACATGGTATGTGTAAGGGAAACCGCTATGCTAACCGACTTCAAATGAGCTTTTATTCTAGGCTTTTTAAGATTTCATTTTATTTTTTTTTTTCAGATAGGCCTGCGCCTGGAGATTCTGAGACGTCCAACCTTCACACCCTGACCACAACATTTCAAGATGAAGAAAAAACAGATACGCCTAAAAAATTTGCCCAGGTTTGTACAGGTTCTACCACAGATAATAGAGTACACTACACGTAGTGTACTCTATTATCTGTGGTTCTACGCTTTAGACTAGGTGATCAATGATGCTTTATTAGCTCATGGGTCAACTTTCCATGTTACTGGGTAGTATAATAGGCCCACGGATATTCCTCTGTCTGAGCTCGGCCACTCATCAGGTCACTGTTAGTTCGTTTTCCCATAGACCCCCAAATTCACGAGAATTGTCTCAATCGGAGTGGCAAAAGGTTTACATATACCATTCGATTCCCAAAAACCCACAGCTATCATTTCAAGCTTGATTAACTCAACATTTCGTTCGCCCTTCATAGCGTTCGCGACGCTATGAACAGGGGCCGAACGCTTAATTTTTTCGTCCGCACAGTGACAACTTAAATATTAAATTTCTTTGTTATTAATGCACTTACAGACATCATCTTTATGTCCATGTTTTCACCATTAATCACGTTTTAAATATGTGTACTTGTTATACGTCCAAATACATAAATACAAATCCCGTTTCATGATCAAATAGACCTCAAGATGCGTTTTTTAAGAATACGCACTGCTTTCGTTTGATGGCAAAGGTAGAGTTTTTTCAAAAATGATTATTCAAATGCTAATATAATAGTTAATGATGTTGGCAACAAAATGGCTATCTTGAATTTGGCCAAAATATTACACATACCTGTAAATAAAAAAATACCAAAGCTCCCGGCGGCACTCGGTGGGGGAAAAACGTACTATATCACTGTAAATTTCCTTCAAATTAAAGTTATTCTTATTTGTCACTCTTAAACGAAATTTAAAGAAAATCCTGATTAAATAAAGTAATTCAAACAAAAAAGTACAGTCAGTTTCCAAAAGTGGGCCCCCCATTTCATTTTTTTAAAAAAAATTGACTTTTTGCAAAGACAATTGTCCAGGGGATATTTTTATAATTGTATTTTTGGAATAATTATCCAGCTGGATAAAAAAAAACCTGATACCCATTCTTGCGATTATGGCTGTAAAAAAGTTGAATTCCTGAAAAAATATGTCACAGCGAGTGACATTTTAAATTTTTTTTCACACTTCCCAAACTTCAATGTCAAATTTACTTTTTTTAAGCTACGTTTAAAAGCGTTTTAAAACTTTTTTTTTTGAGGTTTCTTCATAAGCAAAAAGCATTTTTTCCCGGGAAATATAAAAATATTAGTTATAGACTGTTCCAAAAAAAGTGGGTCCCTAAATGTAAAAACTTAAAAAATATTTAATAAGTATTGTTTTCTTGTACATTGTTTACGCAATTACACCTGTACATGACATTTTTAAGCTTTTAAATGTCATTACATCAATAGTAAAAAAAAAGGAAATATACTGCAAAAAAAAAAAAATAGAAACCCTCCAAACAGTAATCAGATTGCTGCATGCAGCTTCAAGGCTCGAGTCCCAAAATGTTTAATCGTACCTTTATTTTCCCGTTTTTAAAAATATTTTTTAAAATTTTTTAATATACAAGCTTTTTTTGTACCGGTACTCAAATGGTGCAGTACATGGCCTTTTTGGGCGTAAAGAAGAAAGAAAAATTAAAGCGCGGGTTGAAATTTTTTAAGGGGAGTGAAACGGGAGTTACGAAGTTGATAAGATGAGGAGCACGGATTGGGGAAAGAACTAAGAGTAGAGAGTTTAAATTTTAAGCTAGGGAAAAAGAAAGGGGTGGGGTGGTTTGGACACATGAAGGGGATGCAAAAAGAACGGATTCCGAAGATGCAATAGAACAAGAGCGGGAAAAACTAACAGAAAAAAAAGGGGAGGCCCAGAAGGGAAGGGAAGCATTATAGAAGGGATTTCAAAAGGAGAAATGCATTTTTGGGGAAAGGATTAACCAGAAAATGAACGGAAAAACGAAAAAAAATGGCAAAAACGGGTGGGGTCCTGAGGAAGAAGACAGTGACGGGGAAAAAAAATTGATGCGAGGAAAATAGATTAGTGGAAGAAGCGTCGGCATGGCTACCCATGCATAACCCCGGGGACCCAAGAATGTGGTGGGAAACGTCCCCCCAAACCGACTTATTGGAAAAGGGCTCGTTTAAAAATTTAAATTTAATTTTTTAGTAATTATTGTTGCCACTAAGAAATTACGCAAAACGTTTTTTTTTTAAATAATTAATAAATAAAAAATACTTTTGTTCCAGTATTCTTTTGGCAGAAAAACTCATTTTGCTTCAAAAATTGTTTTATATAAGGGGGCATCTCTAGTCAAATAAAACCGGCGCGGTTCAGAAATGGTTGATATTTTCCTAAAAGAAACTCAAAAGGATTTATTCCTAAAAAAAGGTTCCGGGCTCTTTTCCATAGACTAAAAATGATTTAGTTTGAACGTTTTGATGGTTTATAATGGTTTTAAAAAAAACCCAAATAATTTATGGTTTTTTCTAAACAACGAATAGGCTAATCGTTTTACTTTTGTTATGCTTTCTCCTTCATAAAGTTTGTACACAAACTCTTCTACACTATCCATTGTTTGGGGTTAACAAATTTTGTGGGGAACAACTGACTCGATGCCGAAGAATTGCACAAGTGGAAACTTAAAAAAAATTATTTTTGCTCGCTATCTTTCCTTTTTTCCTTCAAAAGCGTTTTACATGTCAACATCAAAATTTAATGCGTGCATCCCGAGAAGTGTTTTGTTTTCGCCCCTACGCTAGTAAGATTTTCAGTCTTCCAAATTTTTGCCTTTTTGAAGAGGCCCTTTTTGTAAGAAGAGATTTTTTGAACAAAAAAGGCTACAAGGTTAGTTTTTAATTGCAGACAAATTACAAACAATGTTTTTTTTATTTGTACTTATTTTGATTTATTTTTATTTTTTTATCGTTTCATAATTCTTTCATCAAGAAGAAAGGCTCGACACTAGCAACATTTTGCTAAAACACTTAAATCCATGAAAAATCTCTGCCTCGAAGAGCCTTGCTGATGTCACAAAAAGAACATACAAGTCTAGGTTCGCCAAGTGTCATTGGGAATCAGTGAACTAGTGTAGTTAAACCCTTTTTGGTTTATTTATGGGAAAAGGAAGAGGAAATATGGCGCCCGTGTCGTCCAAAAAAAACAAAGTTTTATACCGCTCCGTCGCGTGATTGCATGAAGTATAATTCTATATAAGCTTCTTCTTGCACGATAAAGGATCTGGTTTTCTTTCAAAACAGTCTATGTACCATAACATTTTACTTTTACAATTTTCGAAGAATTTTAGAAAAGAAACAATGAATGGTGTAGAAGATTTGTGTGTATATTTAGGGAGGAGATAGCATAAAAAAAAACGATTTGCGCTTTCGTTGTTTGTTGTTCTCCAAAAGGGCACAAAAAACAACTTTTCTCCCACCTTGTAAGGACGCTTCATAATATACATCAAACCCGGGAAACACTCAGTCTGATTTAAAGGGAAAAGACCCCTGGAATCCTTTTCAAAATACTCCCTCCCGATTGCATGGGGAAAAATACAAAGATTTTTAGAACTAGCGGTTCTTGAAATATGGTTGATCATTGAACCCGCTCCAAATGATGTGCTGTAACTCTTAGCATGCAATTGTTCCGCCAATGTCTTCCCCTAGTCATGTTTGTTGCGTATTATCTTCGTCGTACCGACATGTGCAAAATACAGACTTTTACAAATTTTCGTACAAGAGAGGTGAGAACGAAAAAAACACGACTCAACGTGAAGAAGAGGGCTGAAAATGTAAGTGATGTTTTCCCATTGAAAAAAATTTTTTTAATTTTATTTTACATTTACGTATCGAAATATCAAAATCCTTTTTTTACAAATTTTTTGCTATAGGGTACTGCGGATTTTGACTGAGATAGACATTATATAAAAATTTTGAAGCAAAAGGTTCCAATGAAACACATATTGGAACATTTTTTCACAACACTGAACGCGGACTTTTTTTATTTTTAATTTTCTTAAAATAATACGTTTCGTCATTTTTTTTTGGGAGCAAAAAATAATTTCTAAAAATTTTATAAAAATAAATACGGTAGATTTGGGATTTGCACTCGAACCTGAAAGCTGCATGAGCAAAAGCTTTTACTGTTTGGAGGGTTTTTATTTTTTTTTTTGACAGTTATATTTCCTTATGTCTACTTTTTATATTTTTTTTTTAAAGTAAGGTATATTAAAAGCTAAAAAATGTACATGGACTGGTCTATTGTTGTAATGACAAATGTAAAAGTATACAATTGTATTAAAATTTAATTTATTTACTAATTATACATTTTTTGGGACCCACTTTTTGGAAAAGTTTTATACCCACATATTCTTTATATTTCCCCGTACAAAGCTTTTGCTTGGTAAGATCTCTCAGAATAATATTTTAAACCCTTTAAACGCTATGCTTTAAAGTAGTAAAATTCGGCATTGAAAGGGGGAAAATGTGAAAAAAAATATTTAGTTTTCACCCGTTTGACCGTTTTTTTTTAGGAAAATTTACTATTTTTCATACCATAATCGCCAAAAAAGGATATCATGTTTTGTTTTTCCCCAAAAGGGGGGTTTTTTTATATCTAATATACAACTAAAAAATATCCCCGGACAAATTTTCTTTGCAAAGTTCAATTTTTAAAAATATATAGCAGGGACCCCTTTTTGGGGAAAATGACGTATTTTTTGTTTGAATTACATTTCCCTAATCCGATTTTCTTTATTTGCGTTCAAGAGTGAAAAAAAAAGAATTAACTTTAAATTTGAAGGAAATTTACAGTGAATAGTACGTTTTTTTTCCCGATCGAGTGCCCCGCGCAGCTTTAGGTATTTTATTATTTACAGTGATCTGTAATTTTTGGCCAAAATTTAAGATACCATTTTGTTCCAAAATCATTAACTATTTTATTGAGCATTTGAATAATCATTTTTTTAAAAACTCTACCTTTGCTACAAAAGAAAGCATCGTATTCTTAAAAAAAAAGCTCTTGAGGTTTTTGATCATGAAAAAACGTTTTTGTATTTGGACTATAAACAAGTACACTATATTTAAAACGTGATAATGGGGAAAACATGGGCAAAAGTGAGTCTGTAAATGCATTTAAACAAAGAAATTTTTATTTAAATTGTCACGTGGCGGACGAAAAAATTTAGCGTCGGTCGTGTTCATAGCGTCGCGACGCTATGAAGGCGAACGAAATGTTGAGTTAATCAAGCTTAAAATGATGTGTGGGTGTTGGGAAATCGAATGGTATGCGTAAAAACCTTGCCACCCCGTTTGAGCGAATAATTTTTCCTACGGAACGCCCTATGTAATGCGAGCCCTGATGCATGTTTCAGCAATATGAGCTAAACGGTAGTGGGTTGAATTTGTCCAGCAAAGTTACAAAACTTTGTTATAAGTTGCGCACAAAAAATTTTGCTTGCCTTCCACCTTGCTATAGTGGGGGTGGTACATGTAAACGTTAACCGTTTTTCCTCATTTATGTTGAAGGGTGCATCCCGCTGAACTGGATTTGCTAAAGAACCAAATCGTTGTTCATAGGCCTATATATGCATGAGCGGCAAAGTGGTCTTAAATTATGAAAAAGTAAATGCTCCTGTAGGCCCTACACTTACATTTTTAAATATAGCAATAGCAATAGCGATAGCACATTAAAATGCACTAGGCCTACATAATTATTATGTCATTTCATGTCACGAGTTGACACGGTTTCTAGGTGTAGGGCCTATTGTCCACTTGTTTAATTAATGTGCAGTACTGGTAGGCTCTAGGCCCTAACAGCAAGAGTTTACTAAAATATGTGTGGCTCGTTGGTCTTGTGGTTAGCGAATCTGCTTCCAATGCAGAAGGTCCAGGGTTCGATTCCCGCTTAAGTCGAAGTTTTTTAACTTCTGATTTGGACTTAAGTCCATCAGTCTTGTCTTAGGAGTTTCAAAACGGTGACTTTTGGAGCCGCCCTAGCAACGAAGCACATAATAAATTTCAGATTTGTTCTGAATCGGCCTTGTTGATTCTGGCGTTGATTCGCGGGTGTTCGCACTGCCCCATACCACAGATTGCTATTTTTCCTATTAAAAATATCGATCTTTGGTTGGTTATCGCTCCCCTCGTCGATTGGTCGGGGCCTGCAGGGTTGGCTTTGTCGCTTTGATTTAAAGTCCCCCACTAAAAACTCAGTTATTAACTGAGGGGGGTTAGACTCTAAATAATTTTTTTTATTTTTTTATTTATGATATGGCCTAATCTTTTTTGTTTTACCTTCTGTTATAGGTTCTCTCTCCAGATTGTGAATGTGAGGCCGGGCCCTCCCAACTCTGGCGCAGTGAGCTTCTCCAACAGGATCGTACACCTGCAACGCGCCCCGGGTTTGCTAAACTTGCCCTATGCAGCCACCTATCAAGACGTCCCCCCACTGAAGCCACAGGCGTCACCCACCGCATCCTCCATCATCACAACAACACTGCCTCGCTTCCAACGTGGTCTACCAACTTAATGCCTCAGTGTCCGGCGAATATGTAGGCCTCACCTCAAACGAACTGAGAACCCGCATGACAGCTAGCCCCCCCCCCCCCCATCAAAGTGTTAAACCTGTGGCCCAGCATACTCTTGAACATTTACCTGTTTTTTTAAAGAGTTTCATTACCATAATCATCAAGGCGCTTCCGATGACTACAAGCAGTTGAAACTCAGAAACTGGGAACTGTCACCTCATACCACCAGGTCCCGCCAGCTTCCTAACCTGACCAACACACACAGCGTCCCTCTGCGTAAACTCTGGATTGTGCCCAAATGTTGATCCTTACTTTTTGTGTCAGAAAAGGGAATATTTCTACTTAAATTTTTGTCCCAAAACAGTACAGTAAAGCAGCAGGTAAAAAAAAACATGAAATATTGGGTAATAAATTGCAAAAAGTTTTATAAAATTTGAGTGAAATTTGAACCCATGCGACCCTCAGCCACTACTCCAAAGTGAGCGATAAATATTGCAAAATTTTGACCATTTACGCCCCTATATAATTTTGCAGGTTTGCACATAGGCCTACGTAGTTAAAAAAAATTTTTTGTTAATGTTTTCCCTATTAGAAAATTCTTTTAGTGCTAGATAATTTATTTGTTTTCTTTTGGGACTGGTATTTGCTTGCACTTTTTATCATCTGGACAAACATCGCCAGAGACAATTCGGCCAAATTTAGGATATTGTTCAGGAAGGATATGCTAATGTCTATCTGAAAAACATTTCCACATTTCACATTCATGTTTCCTACATAGGCCTAAGTTTGGCAAAGTAGGCCTACTATCAAGCAAGACATTCTCTCTATATGGCACATGTATTGCCAGTTCATTAAAAAAAATGGGTAATATGACAATTTACTCTGATGGACAACACCCCCTATCCTTCTAAAAAAACCATCTAAAAAATTTTTTCAATCTTTAGGGTGAAAATAATTGGTTCAAAAGTATTCCAAATAAAGCTTCGCATTCCGCATTGAAGCTTGATTTGACAGTGCATTCAATCAGCCTTATTGGGTCATTATGTTAAAATTTTAGCATTTATTTTACGAAATACTATTAGGATGTTTTACGTACTTTTTTAAACACAAAAAAACCTGTTCCCTTTAAAAAAGATTATGAGCCCTGTAAAATTGCCAAACACCATCTCATAATGTTAGTGTAGTGTAGGCATGGCATAGGCCTACTGTAAAATCAATTTTTTTAAATTTGCAATCTGATAATAGTCCAGTCACAGACATCAATCATCCACATAATCACAAAAAAAAATTATGTAGGCCTACAATTAAAATAAATTATGTTGAAATGCATGGGTTTTTTGATTCACTGATTTAGGGCCCGATGATTTTTTGCAATGTATTTTGAGTATTTTCAAAAAACAGATGTATTTTTGTATTTCAAATACAAACTTGGGCAATGTATTTTCATTTTGTATCTTGTATTTGAAAATACTGAGTTTTGAAGTATTTTGTATTTCAAATACAATTTGTTAAATTTTATCTCTGGTTATACCTGTATTTGTATGTCAAAGAGAATAAAGACTTTGCCCCTATCTACGTAAAATTATTAATTTGTATAAATATTTGTATATAGTACCTAGTCTAGGCCTACATTTTCTGTAGGGCCCATCCTTTTGTTTAGGCCAGAGTTTAACTTCTCATAGCTAGGCTTAACCATTTGAAGGCATGCTATTTCTTGTTATCTCGTTGGTCTTGTGTGGCTCGTTGGTCTTGTTGTGAGCGTATCTGCTTCCAAAGCAGAAGGTCCAGGGTTCGATTCCCGCCATAGTCAGAAGTTTTTTAACTTCTGATTTGGACATAAGTCCATCAGTTCGTGTCTTAGGAGTTGTAAACGGTGACTTTGGAGCCGTCCTAGCAACGAAGCACATAATAAATTCAGAGTTGTGCTGAATCGGCCTTGTTGATTCTGGCGTTGATTCGCGGGTGTTCGCACTGTCCATACCACTGATTGCTATATTTCCTATTAAAAATAACGATCTTTGGTTGGTTATCGCTCACTTGCCCATTGCGTCGGGGCCTACAGGATGGCTTTGTCGCTTGATTTAAAGTCCCCCACTGAAAATCAGTTATATAACTGAGTGGGTAGACTCTAAATACAATTTATTTTTTTAATTTTTTTAAATTTTTGTATTCCCTTAGCCAGCGGTTTAGCCGGTTCCCACAAATACCGAAGTTAAGCAACGTTTTGGGTGTGGTCACAGGGAGAGTGGGTGAATGCTCTGCCCTGAAACTCGCGTATTCCACTGGCTGAGCAGATGGGGGGTTTTAGAGCTAGTGTAACAGCTTTGTTCTCCTCGACGTCTGCTCGGCGGTCCGGGTTAGTGGAAGAACCTATATGACTGTCAAGGTTACACCATCCTTTCGGATGGGACGTAAAGATGTTTGTCCCCTTTGTACTTGTCGAAAGGAGTAGGCTACGTGCCGGTACCGTGTTTTTCCCTCTACCTTTATATTCATACTTCATCCTCATCTCACCCCTCATCGGACTAGGGCCTATCAAATCAATTGTTATATGTATTATATTAATAAAGGTCCTGTCAATTTGCGTTGCAGGATACAAACCACTAACCACATCCATTGTCAATAATCTATTCAGTTTTTGTAGTAGGCCTACTGTTTATCATTGGTATTAATATTTTGCAGCAATAAAGTAGGCTTTTCCCAATCCTGCACCACACCATTTCCCTTTTTTATGTTGGCTACGTTGGCTGAACCATATTTTATTGGATCTCTGGATATCATAACTCTGCCTACCATACTCTTTAAGTGAAGAGGAAATTTTTGCCAAAAAGAAGGGGGGAAGACAGTATTTGGCCTATTATCATAAATCATAATTGTCCTGTCACTTAAATAAGATTATCAGCAAATATAGTGAGCCTTAACTTATTAAAGTAAGCCTGTTGAGAAACTTAATTGTTAATTAAAAAAAAAATGCTAAGTTAAGATAAAAATGTTAAGTAGCCTACTTGCCACAATGTTAATACATATTTGCAAGGTATAAATAAATAAAATAAAAAATGTAGAGCCTTATAATAAATAAATAAATTAAAACCTTACTTCCAAGTCTACTCTTATTAAACACTATTATTATCACATTGTGTTGCTTTGGGTACAAGGCATGTTGGTAATAAATTATCAGAAACGGGCCCTTTTAGAAATAAAATTTTAAAAAACATAAAAAAAAATTGCTCTTGGAAAATACATCACACTATAACATAGGGATTTGAAATTATTTTATTATTTACATTACAAGAAATTAATAGCTTAACTTTTATTGTGTTGTCAATTTTTAATATCTCGAATTTCACGCGATTCTTTTCTGGGCCTCATATCGTTATTTTGTGATCAAGTTTTAGGGCGCGCTATAAGTAGATGTTCACTTTGCTTTTTAAAATTCCCTCTATTTCTCGTGTATAGGGCCCAAAATGGCGCTATACATTGTGGAACGGGTTGCGACGACCTAAACCTAGTGGCCAAAACGAAGCGAGTTAGACGAGCTTTCCCCAGGTGGCGAGATGTAGTAGACCTGGGTGCAACGAGTCTCGTATGGTGCCTCGCTAAAACCCAGCAACGCAAGTCCCGGGCCCCCTAGCGTGACGTCACAGCACAACTCGCAGGGGCGCAGTCCCGGCCTGTACGTTAGCGACGGCCTCGGTATATGTCTCAAGATCTTTGGTGTTTCCATGATTGGAGTTTTAATAGTAATGTTTTGGTCAAGACTGGCCCTAAATAGCTTCCAGTTCTTTTTTGAAGTCATAAATTTGCTTCGGGGAAGTGGGTATGAATAAGTAGTAGTGATTGAATGATCCACAATAACGATGACAAGACTAATGACTTTGATTAATAATGAGTAATGTTTGTATTATACATGTGTGGTATATTTTGTACAAGTAAAACAAAGAATAAACAATCTTGGAGCTACCTATACTTATCTTTAATTTCACTTTTATAAAAAAACCCTTTTTATATAAAAAATGTTCTCGTAAACTCAAATTTTTGGGTTTTTTTTTTAAAATAAAGCCCCGGTGTTTAAAA